>NMRB01004933.1:12236-27063 GCA_002633025.1 Notospermus geniculatus
CCGAGGAAAATATTTACAAGAGTTGATCACAAACATTTACCGAAAAACGTGCGTATTACGTCATAGAAATCGGTGTTTAACAGGATAAAGGCGCAATGTTGCATTCCTGTCTTATTGATCGTTCGTTATGACTCATTTAGCTGCATACCTGAAAAAGACAAGTCGCTTGTAATTCATAAGAGCTTTTTTAATATGTCAACGAGGGAAGCGTTTTACCATAACTTCAAGTACTTTAATTCAACTTTAAATTGCTATGTTTTACACACACTTAATTGATGCTAATGCAACTCGCAGATGCTGCTTTGGGCACGTTGCTCACAGTTTGTAGAAAATTTACGTAGATTAGCAATTCATGAACCATAAAATCTTAAGGTTGTGTACCACATACAAACCGCGCCCCTATCCCGTCCCCGTCCAAGCGAGGACATGAACAGTCCTTCTATTGTATGGCCCTTCTGGAGTTTTGTGAACACTCATCAACGTAACCTGTAATCGCCAAGGGCCGTATGCACCAACGAAGATTATCTTGAACTCAGGTTGAGCCACAGCTTTTCAATTGTTCAGGTTTGCCAGGGCATGATGTGACAATGGAAAAGTTGTGGCTCAACCTGAGTTCAAGATAATCTTCGTTTGGTGCATACGGCCCCTATAGGGGTCGTTAACGTGCTGTTGATTTCACGACCCTTTGTAGGTCTACAAATTGAACGTCGTATTTTGAATGGCATTCTCGATGAATACGTGGAGTGTCCTGTGTGGTAATGGTAACACTAGTCAGTACATAATCCACCGTCTTGTTCACCGTGTTCAAGGAATTGACGGCTGTGGGTTGTTTCCTGTATATTTTTGGCCGACTATACGGTTTCACTATACACAAACTAACCCGACGAGGTGAGAGATTTCGCTCTAATCGCTTGCCAGCGTAGCTGACGACAGCCAAATCAAAGCAGAAGCGATCACCCTAAGCTAAAAGATAACAAAGATTCGTTATCGTTCAACTTGATGCACTTGGTCTGTTTTAATCAGAGAGTGCAACAGGTGTCCGAGCTCAACCCACCTGATCTTAAACCATCCTCTACCTGCTCAGCCAGTCAGCTCAAGATGGATTGGATTCATTATACAGTCAATAGACTTTACAAATTTCTCCCAAGATAACCACTTTACTGTAAGCAAGGAAAAAATGGTTGAGTAGTTTGATAAAAAACATGTAAGACAAATATCTTGTGAACTAAGGTAGTCTTACCAATTAGTTTTATCTGATTAGGATGCAGTGAATGTGCTGAACAACTACTCCTAATGGATGAGCAATTTAATCTTGCTTGTATTAACAAATTGTCTTCATGGCCATCAGGAATGGCTGAAAACTGTCCTCTCGTCTGCCTGTTCAATTTTGAATATGGCGATAAAGTACACGATCATTCATGGACATTGTGAACAATGTGATCCCCTGAGCATGGCGGATGTGCATGAGTTGTGACCAATCAGCGGCCATGTTCGATGCCATCACCATTAAGGTATGAGTGATATCTCGACTCCATGATAATAAATCATACGGCACTCTCATTATAGAATGCCAGAATGCATTCGTTTATCGTCTTGTTGAATAGGCGCTTTTAATTTGCACCCGAGCAGTGATGGAACAAGTGATGTGGACAAGTGTACTCTTGAAAGTGTCGATCGAAATGGTAGTGTTGGTGGTGGGAATTGGAGGCCAGGGGATGGCAAGTTCTCTTCAGCCGGGGGTGACTGTTGTTGATGGCGACGTTATACTTGGGGGCCAGAAGATGGCTCGTTAGATCAGATCGTCCGTAGTGCCGATGACCCAGTTTCCGGTCCGTCCGGCACAAGCGAGCGTACGTCTGCTTCCCTTCATCCTTAAGAACAAGATCAAGCCCAGGTTGCATCTTTTCTTCTTTATATCGTCGGTAGGCCTATTCATCACGAATCAGGTTGGCCTTGATTGCCCGATGCCGAACCTAACCTTGAAGCAAATAGTTATCTCCTTTTTTACGCCCAAAGGGAATTCCTGTTGAAGAATGATACAAACTTGGTCAGTTGTTGCAAACGGTAGCAATGCAAATAACCTGATGACGTCAGCAGTCGATACGTTGCGCAGGAGACCATTGCGATTCGAACCTTAAAAATTGTATTTTTATTTCGTGATTCAGAATGCAATAAGAAATGAAAGAGCTCCACTCCTTTGTGTTGGTCTTATGACCCGGCTTTGTAACATTGACAAGGTTTGTTTTTTATTCTGATTGATCATGTAAAGCATGAGTGAGCACCTACAGGCTCTAATCCTCTGAGATTGGTTAAGATGTCCTTTTGAGTGGCCCCAAGGACGAACCGATGGAGGAAGGACGCGAGTGGATTGTTAATGCTGTGTAAGCCGACAGGGTTCTGATCGGTGAAGGCAATCTGAGTGGTTCTGATCGCCTGATGCTCTGGCGGCCTTGGCGATCTGTTGCTTCTGACGAAGATGGTCGCTGTTGAGTTCCCAAAACGAAAGTGTTCTCGGTCTCGCCCGTGGAAAGAGTGCCGAAACAAAACTTCATCGCCTTGCTGGCCAACAATGAGGAACCTGCGTTTGGTCCGTCTTAAGCCTATAGATCGTTGCAGTTGATTGGGCACAACGTCTCAGGCCAAACGCAGTCAAGGCGCAGCGTCACGTCAGTGTTGGCGAGGCCAGCGCCCATGCTTTCTCCTGTACATCGACGACGTCATTGACGTCCCAAGTGGGTTTTGCAAACGTTTCAAGTCAAACTTTTAGGTTTCCAAAGCGAGTATTCCGTTAAGCAGTTATAGATTCCCAAGTAATTGTGACCATCATGATCCCTACAGTTCATTCCAGTTCCGAGTGGCGCGAGGTTTATCAACGATAGCTCCCCAACGCCTGGGCCGATTTTGATGAAACTTACGTCAATCGACGCGTCTTTCCTGCCGGTATCTTAAAATCCAAGTTTCATCGGACTTTATTGCAGTTAAGTCGTTGAAATTGACAAAAATGTCATTTTCGCCGATCGGCTGCCTCCATCGAAATGACGTCATCGCCAGCGCCACACGAGGAACGTCAGATCGGACTATTTGTTCGGGGGAGAGAAGCCTCTCAGACAGTTCGCATCTGACCTCAGTTTATTCCATGCTCACAGAGATTTATTGTCCGTCAGGTGAATAAAATTACATTTAGTCAAATATAGCAACGGGAAACATCCATATTTCTAGCACATAAACTCTCAGGGAAAAACTCAGCAGAACACGTGAACGCAGGAGCGGCTGCCCACCCCTACGAAAAATCGACGCGACCACGCAAAACACAGCGCTCGTAGCGGCCAAATCCTGGAACTACACTTTGTACACAACCTCGCGTGCAAATGTACAGGGGTCAAAATATCGAGAAAATAGTGACTGATAGTGGGAATATCGCGATGAAACTTGGATTATAAGATACCGGCAAGAAAGACGCGTCGATTGACGTAAGTTTCATCAAAATCGACCCAGGTGTTGGGGAGCTATCGTTGATAAACCTCGCGCCACTCGGAACTGGAATGAACAGTAGGTTCTAAGCTTTCCGATGGTGTGTTAAATTAGTGGGAATGACCAGGGACCTGGCGACCGTAATGAGTTAAAAAGGGCATGCCTGGTCAAATTCTCGTAAACGTGGGTCCCAATCAAACGCATGGATCTATAGTTTATACTTCGACGCATGGCCATCGGCGTCCGACGCGCGATCAAAATCTGGACGCTGACCTAATGAAGTAGGCTTATGTCGGCGTACAGATTTTGATCGTGCGTCGGACGCCGATGGTCTTGCGTCGAAGTATAAACTAGGCTTTACGCTGCGTCAAGAACGTCTTGACGCGACGTCATTGCTTAGCTTTGCTCTGTTTTTGACGTCTTCGGTTGCACCGCTCGCAGCGCCGCCCTGTCGGGATAAAAAGTTATCCGGCTCATTGCCATCATTTCGTTGTGGGAAGGAAATTGCCCGTAAATAATGCACAACGGTGGCATATTCGTTCGAACTTGCAAGGGAAGTTAATTTTCATTTAGGTATCCCAAATTAGGTTTCATGGTCGGTAGTTGTAGGCCTACCTTGTGAAATTGATTTTACAATCGAGCAGAATCATTATGTAGTTCACTAACTTATTGATGGAGTAAAACTTGTTGCTGTGACGAGCCAAGAATACCCATAATGCATCTGAATCTACAGTTATGAAGCAACGCAATATCGAACATGGTTTTAATTAGGATTCCCTCCCAGCTCATGTTTTCATGCTTCTCTTCAACCCCTCCAAGTGGCGGCCTTCAAGATGGCGCCGGCGCCATGAAGGAGGAAAACGAACGCTCGCTGCTACTGTTTAATTATAAAAGCGTTGAGCAGAACCAGTGGTTGTGCGGAGGAGTCGATACACCGTGCCAGCAACCTGTTGCCTCAAGCGAAACTCCCATGCCGCATTTTGTGCTTCAAACGACTTGTTGCCTGGGGCTACCGGGGACCATCTCAGAAGGGTTCGTTGCCCGGGATCGCCGCCAGGTGATGAAAACAGACTTAATGTCGGAAACCACCTGTCGATATCGCCGTGATGATGATGTTCATGTACCATGCCTTCTCTGGGGGTCAAAGCCCGAGAGATGCGGTCCGCTGCTTTGGTTGCCTTTGATTAATGACGCTACTGTATGTTGCACTGCCAAGAGAAACGGACACAATTTGACTTTGTAAAGTGGGGTTCTTCGGCACACGGATTTTGTCCGGTTCGTAAAAAATCGATTAAATTGACTTTTGCTTTGTCGTATCAGGAAAACTAGGGGCAAACGGACTGGAAACGGACCGGATCCGTGCGCCAATGAATCACAATTCGCCCACCAACGGATCCACAGGTCAAATGCTATTGCTTTGAGAGTTTCCGCCAGCGCTCGCTCACTTTTCCGCAGTGGTTTATGTATGACGTCAGCGAGCTTCCCCACAAGAATTTGTGTGCCCTCACACCGCAGTCACCGTGGTCACTTTCACGTTCTGCTTGTTGACTCTGCTGCCATTGAAGACGGCAGGTGCGCCATACGGAGGAACCATGAGCTTGCTCTCTGCGAGCCATTGCTGACAAATCCCCTTACATAAGGCAGTACATGTGTCATGGCGTACAAACACAAGGGCTAATGATTCGTCAGTCGATAAGCTGCCTGTTGCATTATGTATAATTAGTCAGTAGAAAGCCCACTTCAAATTCAAGAGGTGCTTCAGTAGTTGCTGATGACTCGAAAACATGGGTGAAACTGGTGACAGAGAACGACTGGCGTCAACGGTTTGGCATCAGAATGATGTCCATGCAGAGGCGCTTCCACTGCAGCCTCTTCCTTGGTCTTCGACTTCGTGCGTATGCCAAGCTATAAAACTATTAGATTGCACCATGCAACACTAGTCTAATGAACTGGATGCTGACCCTTTGAAGTTGTAATTGACGGTGGCATAAATGTTAAGCGATCATCCCCAGGTGGAGTTTTATGGCCCAGAAAGAGCCTCCACTTACACTGGACATTTTACCACAACCTTCATAAGTCATTCAGAAAGAATGCTTTGAAGGAAGAAGCTACAAGACTTAGCAAAACTTAGCTGTTGTTAGTCATGTCGTCGTGGTCTGTGCATGAACCCACGCGGGTGGGCATCAACCTTTCAAAAAGCTTCCCCCTTTTTACAAAAGTTTATTTCATTTCAATTTAGTCGTTTATAAGATGGTAACTTTACCCAATCATGCATTCACTGAGTGAGAACATGACTTTTTGCATCCAGTGCACTGGGTGCACGTTGATAACTTAATACTCACTGCTGTCCAATGGCAGAATCTAGTAACTGACATCTTTGTCAAAACTGAGTTAACACCATTTTTGTAGTTACTAAGTTTGGTTTTCTTGGTTTTTCTCAAAATCAATTAAAAGTGAGTTACTAGGTTCAGCCATTGGACGGCAGTTCAATTGATATGCCAGTTGTGTTTTACCAAGGGACTCACGACGACGTGTAACATGATAGTGTGTTAAGATCAAGTAATAATGGCTGAAACTTTCACTCTTTAAAGAAACCCTGGTTTAGAAGACTAGTATAACGTTTGTCCTTCACTCATTCTAACCTCACCAACCCGTTCACCAACAGTGACTCAGCGACAAGGCAGAGATGGTTGTGAGAACCAAGAGGAATATGACTAAACATGACTGAGAACATTGGTGATAGATTCAAGGTTCTTTGAACGATTGTCATTAGGTCACTTATACAAGTCAAGCAAGAATCTTTCCCTTCTTTCAAGTCACTTAATCGAGGCTTAAGCTGTTTCTCTCTATTGAGGGGCGGAGGAGTCATTGGAGAAATCACACAGGGGGATGAGGGATCACGACATATTGAGAAGGAGAAAAGCTTTGAACTTCAGTGGTAACATGCTCAGAGTGTTTAGCAAAAGTAGTCAGGCAGATATCTTTAGTCGTTTGTAACTTGGTTTTTTTTTCGATTCTTCTGTTAAATGCCTTGGGCGAGATGTCGTGTGATCCCTGGGGGATATATCTCTTACTGTTAGGATCATCAACGTTAATACTTCAAAAGAGAACTTTAGTTTGATGTCCCGATAATATGCTGTTTACTGCCCTGCAATTAAAAATGAATGGATGAGCGGATTCAGTCAGATTGCAGACGATGATACAGGGAATTCAAAAGAGGAAAAAAACAAAAAATCTGATTCATTGGCGACTTCTGACTCTCTGTAAATTCCTCTTGAATAGTACCCAATAAAACATAATAACAGGCAGTGACAAGGCCACCCGGAGCTTACTGCCATTCCGACGCCTTGTTCTGCAGTCTCAAAAAGATCAGGCCATTCACCCCTCACTAAACTTCTGGCTCCTGACAGGGCGGGACTGCGAGTGGTTGTACCAAAGAGTCAAAATACATAGAGTAGAACAATGCAATAACGTGGCGTCACACGACGTCTTGACGCAGTACAACAAGAAGGGAAGTCGAAAAAGGTACAACCGCTCACAGCGCCTCCCAGTGGCGGTAGTTCTATAGGATCCTCGTTGTTTCGAAGGCCATTCCGTCGGCCATCTTGTGTGGCACATACTCATTCATTTCATTGATATTTCCCGAGGCGTTTGTATGTACGATGAGTAATGATTTGATAACTAATCAATGTTGTGGATTCCCTCGCATAGTTCTCCTATCTGTTGGTTCTATGATATGTGTGTACGTTCGACGAAGGTTAGAGTAGGCTACCAAACGTTACTCATGCTTTCTTATTACCTAACAAGGCGTGAAGCCCAACACCAATAAGATACGTGCATGATCAACCATTGAAATTGATTACTTCATGAATACTATGTTCGTGTCTATTTCGTAGTAAGTGAAATCGATGGACCAATCAACTGATTTTGTTACTTAGTGAAATCTGCTACAAATGTATGAATTGGTTTCTAATGTTTGCCACGACCTTTAATCTGGCAATGACCAGTTTCATTCATTTGGGTTGGCTTTGACAACATGCACCAGGTTGTCTCTCTGACCATTCCTTTCACTGGCAATCAGTCTCTGTTTCTAGAAGGCAAACAACGATAGTTCCAACCTTGAACTTGACCTTGGCCCGCAACAGTCTTGACCTTGACCCGTCAGCAGCAGATCCTTACAACAGATTTTCATGTCCCTTCCGAGCAACATTGGAGACCTTGTTGATAACAAATCTAGAGAAAGCCAAAGTCCTATAAAACCAAATGATTCCTTGATTCCATCTCTATCTTGGCGTTCAGAATAAGCATTCATTCCTTGTCCTTCTTATCAAAATGATACAAATGATTTAACCAATCATTTAAGTAGCTATTTAGGACCTTGAATCTTAAAACAACATATGTTGAGACCCCTCTCTGTTTCAATAGATTTCATTCTCCGATAAACCTCATCGATCACCCCGTCCTGTCCACCTTTAGACAGCAGAACCACCATTTTGATCCCTTCTTATCGGTAAGGTTCGATAGTTTTTCATTTGAATTGAAAGGTTATTTGAAATTTAGATCCCTTCTCAAGATCTCGACCGCGAGGAAGCATCAGTTGCGTCTGCATCGATGCAATTCCTCCACTTCAGGCAACAAGAATCAAGTTGCTCATCTTGTGTTTCCTCCAGCGTGTTGGCTTTCAATCAGCAATGGGAGACTTTCCTGCCGTTAGAGGCCACCACCAGTTAGCGGTCCTAGAACGTCACGGAATTTGACGTCACAGAGAAGAAATGCACGTCATCCATAATGACATGAGGCCATGGCTTACGTCTGTACCTTTGCTGGGCGATGCAATGCACTGATTTCATCCCCTGCATACCATTCATTTGAACTATTGTCAAGCTATTCAAAGTCGTTTCCCGTCATGCATTCATTTCCGTTTCGACAGCATACCGATACATCACCATCCTCTCGATCAACCTTGAAATTCTTACGGTGAGCTACCAGTAGAAGCCCTCAGAGACCAACAGGAAGATGGCTGCATAATTAAAGGTGGATGGCGAGGGTTTAGTCCCTGACTTCGTTATGAAGGGTCCACAAGGGAGTTATAGACAAGGCGATAAGACAGGACCGTCGTCTGCTTATTCATAACCATATTGGAGGAAACCAATCTCATATTGTAGGGTCTCATCTCGCAGTCATCTATAGGGCTCTTCCGGTGAGACCTAATCCTTATCTCACGGCTAGTTAGCGCAGATCAAACCTGATTAGCAGAATTTTAATCCGCTGACTGATCAAGATGGCCCCTGATTGTCATGTGTGACGCGATTTCCGGTCATTGCATCGGCTCGCACTAAGAGACGGGAGACGCTCACAGAACGGTATAGAGCGGTCGGCACAGGTGAAACACTTTGGCCGTTGCTGACAATGCTCGTCGTCCGATGTTCATTTTTAGCGTAACTTTTGATGAAAAAAACGTGTTTTCAGTTGTGTCTGAAGGCATAGCTGCACTGGGCATGACTGGACGCCAGTACAACCGTCTTGCATACGGCAGCTTTCCAGTCACAAGCTTTCAAAAAGCAAACGTCACAGATCCCGGACAATCGGCTTTCCTAACGATTCTTATGATTCCGTGTCAAGAGATATCTTTTAACTAAAGAAAGTGAGAAATTCAATTTGAATGTTATGTGCACCAAGAGACAGACCATTTCAATCATGACGAAGCCACCAAGAGCTGCTCAGGTCGTTACCTTAACCGTAACTGCTCTTTATAATCCCATTAACCTTGGGCGTTAATTTCAAATAGCTCTCGCGAGATTACAAAGAAACGAGAACTTGTGAGAGTCGATTGTGATCGGGAGTGTTTAAAATTGCATGGTATTCATGTGATCCTGACTCAACACTTCAAAGGCAAGCTTGGTGTTAAACTCGCCAGGTTTTATTGCTATCGATGATGGTTCTCGTCTCTCTCTTTAGAGCTTTGATGCTCGGGTTTTTGTCCATTTAGGTAAAACGGATTGAATCGTAGGTGATTTTGTGATTGGTTGAAAATAATTTTTCAAAAAAAATTCTTTGTGCTCTCGCTCCTTGATATTTCACATTGTTTACTTTGTGACGTCATCACCGCCACAGGTTCTGAGCCCTCCATCGCATTCTCTGCAATTCGTCTACCAACAACATCTCCTTGCAAAAGACACCCTGCAGAGCCCAGAAAGGGACGCAGCAGGGTTCAAAGAAGGTATTAAGGGATCAAAGAAGGTGACAAGGCAAATGTAAAAGATGGTATGAATAATGATGATAGGCCGGCGAAAAGAGAAGCGAGTTTGGTTCACTTGTCACGATAACGTCTCTCAGTGGCGCTTATCACGGACGTGAGTGACAAAATGACAAATTGAAAAGGGGTTTAGATCCATTAAGGGCGTGATGAGCTTTATTACGGGGCCTGCTATGCATTAATATGTATTTTAGAGGGGTCAAACCCTGGTCATCGGAGATTGATTGGCATTCCGTGGAGTAGTATCATAGTAAGACGATAAAGGTAGTAAAACTTGGCCATTTGTGCGTGGCATGAAACATTAGCGAAGGAGCCATCAATGAGTCATTCTCTGCCGAGTTGTACAGGTATAGAGGGGGACAGCCAATCAATTTAAAGCGTCATTAACAATTAGTCCATCGCGTTTGCTGCCATGCTAATTCATTTCGTGCGATATTTGCTGCAGATTCTTCATCAGAATGACTTTTTCGCACGTTGTTAATTGGCGTCGGTTGGAAAAGGCAGGTGACGCATTCTGCCACTCTAATCTTTCATAAGATATTATGGGAATGTTACTTTTTAGATGGTTGGGACTCGTAGCTTATCTGGGCCCCTGAACGTGATTGCGGGCTGATTCTCTCCCGCCAATACTTAGTGATTACGTCATTATCATTTTGACCAATCAGATGTTATTATCCATTCGTTTCACCAATCTCAGAAAGTTCATTCTTCTACAAAGACATGGCGTGTTTAGAACAAGGCGTATGATTCGTTACATTCATCTTTTTAGCGTAATGAAGTAATAAGAAGCAAGATCAACGAGTGTATTTTATAATTTACATTGGCTGAGTGAACGAATGAAGAATACTTTAGCGGATTTTAAAACCAAGTTGAAGCGAATGGCCTACTGGCCAACGGTCGGTTCAATACCGAGGGTAACCTGTGCTCTGAACGCCCGGGAACTCATCAAAATGACTTGAAGTCATGTGGTTACCACCAAATGTAGTTGATACATGTATATGGCAACCATTGGATTCTGTCCTTGAACGAACCCGCCAGGGAGCGAACAAAGTTGGTGTTAAAAGTGCGTGACTTCTCGGTCCACATGTCCGAGATGTTAGTCGTTGATATAATACATCATGGACATCTGTCGATACGTGTATGACTCACACTTTGGTCGACCATATCTGCCGCGTGACCATACAACGAGCGCAGCTGTTAGCAAACTCCGGCTGCCGTGCGCGGTCCGCGTTTTCCATTCACCCACCTTTTCATAATGGCGAAAATCCCTTCTCGAAGACGATAAATCAGATAAGGGGTTTAACTGTTTCCATCCATAATGTTACATTCGGTTCTTATTGATTCTTTATCGATCAATTTCCCGGTAATCCAGCAGCTGTACTCCCAGTCAGACGAACGCTGCTCTGAAGTTGCCGACACACGGTAAACACTGGCACACCTCGTGTACATAAAACAATAATTTAAAACATAATGATTATTAATAACATATTAATCCTAGATTTAGTGCACGGATATTGCCTCCTCCGCCTCTAACTAGAGCTAATTTACATTTGAGCATGATTTTTAATGCAAATGTTAAAACTAAAAGACCGCTGGGTTATATCACGGACCTATATTCTGACAGTATGTAGGTCCATGTTTAACCCCCAGCCAAGACATCTTGACAAATCAACGTCTACGGTCACTTCTCCCTCCGACTACGCTCCCTTGGCAGCGAGCAAGGGTAGGAGTGATTGGAACGCTTGTCGGGCAAGATGCAGCCAACGATGATGGGGAAATGTCTACAAAAAAGTGACTATTTCCAACAGGTATAACGACTTCTCCCCAGAGGGTACCAAATAATAAACATTAGTCGCCCATCCCTTGTAATAAAAGCCCTTATTGGTTTGTTGTTTCTGGTTGATCACGCTCCGTTATGATTCACGTTTCCACCTGATCTTCCATCACCACGACATGCGGCTTACCAAACTCTTTTTCTTCTTGCTGATTAGCGAGTCACGGCTAGTCGTGATCATTGTTCGATATCTCGCCTCGTATTTTACATTTTTCTTCACTGTATACGTGCAGAGTCGTAATGAAGGCCAAGTGCTCGTTGGTTCTTATGCTAAGCTGCATTAAAAGCGAAAATCCGTTGTCCTCTGCGACACTGTAGTATCTTTGCGAAAGAATGAGAACCATAGCCTAACCAAGTGCTCTGATTGGTTCTTTCGCAGACGTAAGCATTCTGATTGGCCAGACGTTTTGGCGCTAAACAGAAGGAACCAATGACGTGATGATTGTGTTACTGATTCGCTTCCCCCTCAGGTCATTTCGAGTTCAAGTCTGGTGTCGGACTTCGATGACCGAAACATATCTTCCCTCCATCAGCAAGATTTCATGATAAGCTGCACATTTACAAACAATGACCCCCTACCCCCCCCCCAAAAAACAGTTCTTTCTCAAGAATGATTAAACANCCACCTGATCTTCCATCATCACGACATGCGGCTTACCAAACTCTTTTTCTTCTTGCTGATTAGCGAGTCACGGCTAGTCGTGATCATTGTTCGATATCTCGCCTCGTATTTTACATTTTTCTTCACTGTATACGTGCAGAGTCGTAATGAAGGCCAAGTGCTCTTTGGTTCTTATGCTAAGCTGCATTAAAAGCGAAAATCCGTTGTTCTCTGCGACATTCTAGTATCCTTGCGAAAGAATGAGAACCATAGCCTAACCAAGTGCTCTGATTGGTTCTTTCGCAGACGTAAGCATTCTGATTGGCCAGAAGTTTTGGCGCTAAACAGAAGGAACCAATGACGTGATGATTGTGTTACTGATTCGCTTCCCCCTCAGGTCATTTCGAGTTCAAGTCTGGTGTCGGACTTCGATGACCGAAACATATCTTCCCTCCATCAGCAAGATTTCATGATAAGCTGCACATTTACAAACAATGACCCCCTACCCCCCCCCCAAAAAACAGTTCTTTCTCAAGAATGATTAAACAGGAACTGCAATTTTAATAGAAAAACTAAAAAGAGAGAATTCGCGTTTCATCAAAACGAAAAATTCTCGAATATGTTGAAAACCAGTGAGTATGAGTCATCGAATAATGTTATGTACTCCGCAGAACATGGCGTTCTCCACTTCAGCATACATTACCAGAGCGACGAGCAACAGGTTGGAGAGAGAATAATATTGAACCATATCAATGACTCCACTCAATGGAGGCCGTACGTTATGTCAGCGCTGATTGTTCTTTGCAAGTATACACACGTTTTCTAATCATTTAAATATCTGTGTGCAGCACAAAGTTTTTAAAAACTGCTGATCAAATATTGAACATGTTGATATTGTATACAGATTGCGTGGCATCTGAGCAGCTGGAATGGATCCACAGATATGAAACACACACGGTTGAATATCAAGCCTAGTCAGCAGTTTGAAACTTCTCTGTCAGACATTTCATAAACATTTTGCAAGAGGTTGTGTTGCAAACTGTTTCAAGTTGTTTTTGAAACTTATTGCCAAAGAATTTACATGCCTCTACTTCACGATGTTTTTGAAATGTTTCTGGTCTCAAAAACATCATATTCCAACAAGATGTTTCTGAAATGTTTCAGAGAAGTTTTAGTGTAGGCAGTCCTTCGTCCATCCTGAGAATCTCAGGTCATTTACGGTTGTACCCTCCCTGAACCAAGCGCGAGAAGGGGAGCCGGTTGTGGAAGACCCTTGGTGCGAGGATGTCCTTCGTCTTGCCCTGTGACAAGAGTTTCAATCACTCCTACCCTCGCTCACTCCAGTGAAGGGACCGCAGTCGGAGGTGAAGTGACTGTAGGCCTTGATATGTCAAGATGGCTAGCCTTTTGTTCCTCTTATAAAGTTGTCGATAAAAATCGTGAGAGTACGTTCTAACGAGGGTTCGGTCATGTGTGTGTTCTTTGACGGGAGAGCGACAAAGCATCAATTAGTACCTTTTGATATCATCATCGACCAACGCAGATATTATTGCGTGATTTTTCTTATCCAACGATTACGTCATCGATGACACGTCACCGTCGTCTTAATATCGATGAACGCACCATTCACAACATTCTTTCGTATCGATCAAAGTATGAAATCTTCTTTGAAGTGCTATCGGATGATGCTTCATCCGGGTTCTTTAATCTCTCCGGCGCCACCGAATCAGAGAGCTATTTGACAAGATAATACATAGACCATTGATTCCTGCCTCCTATCATTATGACCGGTGTAATCGAACCTCTTTACTACAATAATGCTATTATCGCTTTCTCCCTAACGAGCCTGCCTTCATGGTGGACTTATCCCAATTGACCTTGGGATTGAACGGATGACATGGCGGACTATCAGCCTGTCGGTGGATTTGAAGGACATGATTGCTGGTCCTTAGGGAGCGGACCCTTACATTGTCATGGTGTTGACTGCCGGCAACAAGATGCTGTGCGTTGTTGGAGCAAGTGTGGCCAATGGTCTAGAGTGATGATACGGGTAGTTCAAATCCTTGTATCTCTTTTCTTTCGTTGTTCGTCATCTGTTGCTGAACATACGCTTGTCACGTCATGGAAAGTAATGGCAAAAGTACATTACACATTGAGAATGACGAAATAGGCGAAGGTTTCATACCACTTACTCTCAACTAGTAACAGGTGGTGAAAGAAATCCTAATAGCACATAAGTGCATCATCTAATTTCGAATGCAACTCAGCATCCAGAGGACCAAATTCAATTATCCCTACATCTGAAACCGTTTACGAGTCCTCGGTGATCTGACAGCTTTCTCTATGTATCCACAATGTCCCCTTGGAATCTTAAGAAATCACATAACGAAATAACATTTTCACGCCCTTCTCTCGTCGTTTCTTTGACGAGGCCCGGGGGTCTGATTAAAGTCTTACTCACCGAGTTAAAAACATGTGACTATGCATTCATATATCTATCACACCATGCGTGATCGGTTTGCGATGATCCCCATCGGGCTGTTCCCCTAGTCTACAGGGATTCTCGGTGTTGCTGTCACGAGGATTTGGAACCCAACTCCCATTCCAATGTTTTTTTCGTACCTTTCTAAGGGGTGTCACGAAATGGAGTTTCAACCATGTGTAA
>NMRB01004934.1:0-23105 GCA_002633025.1 Notospermus geniculatus
GTGGTTTTCTTCCAAGTTTCTTTGAGGACACTGCTGAATGTAGCCTTCGTAATGAACGGACTCTCATTGCTTGGGTTCCTCGCGTATGTTTCCATGGTATGGTGGTGGTGCTCTTTCAGAGCTTTGAAGAAGCTTACATCTAACGGTTGCAGGAAGTGTGCGAGATGGGGTGGGAGGCAGAAGGTAAGGATTATGGCTTCCGATCTCAAGATCATGAACATGACTTCCTATAGCAGCAGCCTTATCGTTCAGCTCATTATGCCAGGTTGTCCCGTGTTTATACGTTGCTCCCATTCCGATATTGGTCACACCTTTCGCAAGCGATTTCACACCATGCCATGAATCGTTCTGATTCACTGCTGTTGTTTTCTCCCGAATGTATGTTAACTGATTGATTGAAGTCATGGGAAATGATTTTAATCTGTGCTCCCTCCCCATGTCCCAGAATTTTATCATGAATCCTTTCGGTGCCTAATCGTTCATGTCTTTGTGTGACAGGATCATCCTTCTGACTACCTTGTGGGTTTTGTACCCAACAGCAACGACGCTAGTGTCTTTTGCATTTTTTTCGCCATCCATGGCGAGCATCGGTGGCTATGTCCACACAGCCGGTGTTATATCTGCCAGTGTTTCGGTGGGTGAGTGTATCCCCCTTATTGTTTGGGAAACGCTGGCAGTCAGATAGACATGTTTCTCTGTGTGTCCTCTATTGTCAAGTCGCTGCTTATTCCGTCAGACAATAAGAGGGAAACACTCAGAGATGGTGAACACTGGTAGATGTTACACCGGGATTGTCCGACTCTTTGTTTCTCCTCCCGAATTGTCTGGTCATGGCTCGTTCTCCTCTTCGGTGCATTGAAAATAATCTTCCAAAAACCGTTGCCGCTTCTTTTGAGAGAGGAACCCGATTCCGCTACCAGCAGAGAAACGTCTGTGCATGACGGGCAAATTCCACATGAAAAATAGGCATGGGCGATCCTTTCATTCACTAGAAGTTCATTATTTCGTAAACGAGATGATGAAATCCAAGAGTATTTATGGTAACCATGTTCCTTTTGCAACGGAGTTTTGTCTTCACAGCATGTCCAATGTATTTGGTGTTCACAATGGAAAGTTCAGATGGACACATCATGCCGTGTTGCTCAGCAATCTGGATGGACTTCTCCAAAGCATCGGTCGAAACAAGGAATATGTTTTGATCGGCTTTTTCACGTTCCACTCTTGAGTACGTCGTGATCGTCTTGTTGTGGTCATCATCAAGATGATGCTGCAACCAGTAGTCCAATACATTCTCCAGAACTGAAGAGTTGTTGGCCGGCCTTTGAGTCTCTCTTACATAAAAATCGTTGACTTTATCAAGTTTTTCCTTGCTCCTTCTTTTTTGCAGGGTAGTGCCATCTTTGTAAGTGACAGTTTCTTCTTCACATGCAGAAACTAGTTACAAGGTGAAATTCACCTTATCAAAATTGTTTAGGGAGGACCTATAGCACTGTTCATTTTAGGGATTGCTTTCTTATTGAAGTTAAAGGCAACTTGTGTAGGTTGCTCTAGTGTTTGGGGGTTAACTTTTCTACCCTGTGCGGATGGAGCTTTGATAGGCTAAAAGTTGCATTAATGAGTTTAACAGGCGATTTGTCCGTAGCAAAAGGTTCGAAGGTGGGACATTTTTCTGGGAAAAAGCTGACAAGTTGTTTAGTACTTGGTTTCACCATAAAGACATCAAACCTAAAGCAACCACATGGTTTCCGACATTCTTTATCGTTTCACCAGTCTGGACTGTTACATTGAAGAAGCGAACTGTTGGGTTCTTTTTGGACGTTTCAACCTGGCTTAAATCATGGATATATTGTATAACCAGTTATACTTTCTCGATTTGTAGACATGGTGGCTAATCTGATATAAAAGAGAAGTTGTTATAATGATTTGAATTGATTGTGAGAGGTATGCATGACAAATAAAAGAGCAGAAGGCTACTAGCCCATCTCACACTGCCAGATTCCGACCACGATGCCTCTACAAAATGCTTTCGTAGTGTTCCTGTAGGCTTCGTAATGAATCATAATGGCTTCCTAAGCTTCTTGTTTTTCGTGTCCTTGGCCCTCATGATTGTTGGGAATTTAAAACCGGTTTCAAATAAAAAAAATCGTGTTCAATCCTAAAGCTTCCGTGATGATCGTAATGCCTTCCCAGAGGCTTCCTACACCATGTACACGCTTGATGTTGATCAACACGAAGCCTGTAGGACGCCTCTACGAAGAGTGAGGGTATTTCGCCAGTCATTCTTTCGCCAGTCACCAGTCATTTTTCTGCCAGTCATTCTAGAAATTATACGGTAGCCCGTCAGGCACATTTCAATTTTGATGGTGGAGGTCAAATCACATTTGGGATTGGTCCTTTGTAAACAAACGACCTGATTTATTGGAAGATGGCGGGTAGCCTTTATTGAGCATGCGCAAACGGGGCAGGGGGTGCTGCGCCGACATCAAAGGGGCCCTGTTAAGTTCACAAACATAGGTGGGACATCTTACATCCTTGGCATCAGCTTATTAAAGATAATGTATCACCTCTTCATTGTTTACATCCAATGTTTGTAAACATGGATGTTTACATTTTGTTATTTTGGACTTTTGGGACATGCCAACCCACCAAATTTAATACTTTCGGTGTCAAAAGACCTTCTTGGGGGCATGCCACCAACAAATGACTCATAAGACAAAGAAAGACTGGACACAAACAAACAAAATGTAAATAAACAATGATTTTTGTGGCCCGCGAAAATACCCGTGATACATTATCTTTAACCATAATTCAGCAATTACACCCATTTTGAATGTACACTCATGGCCAAAAGTAAATGGACAGCAGTTTATCTTGAATATCTCCAAACCAATGGGGTGGAGAAACTTGAATCCGACATATGTAGTGGTAAATTTTCCTGGCTATCTAATGGTATCAGCGTCGAAAAAATCCCCTGAAAACCGCATCTGACAGAAGGAATTTTGTAAAGGCATGTTTTTTGCTACTTTTTTATTTGCAGGATTTCATTCAAAATTTTTATATCACTGTGTTCTACTCATCGAGCCCTTTCATAAAATATCCTGAAATTTCAAATAGTCCGTGTAGAAATGTGATTTTGGGGCACTTTTATCCAAATATTTTTGGCCACGCGTGCAACACCTTTGACACAGGCCTCTGCACTATTGTGAGTTGTGGTGGTAAATGAAAACTAAGTATTGTCATTTCTCGTTCACAATGAATAAAGAAACCCAGTTGTGGCTGAAGGTCGTGTTTGTCATGCATGGTCCATTTCCATAACAGTCTGCGTCAATTCAGTGGATTCCTGGTAGTTGACCAATTCACAGCTTGTTGGCACCCCGTCAATCCCACAAACTATTCAATGGCCATTGATTTTTATCTACCGGCATGACCATTGGGTTCAAGGGGCTCTGTCAAAGGTGTTGCAAGTATGGCCAACATAATTTTGATAAAAGTGCCCCTAAATCACATTTCTACAGGGAATAATTGAAATTTCAGGATATATAATGAAAGGCCTCGATGAGTAGAACACAGTGATATAAAAATTTTGAATGAAATCATGCAAATAAAAAAGTAGCAAAAAACATACCTTTACAAAATTCCTTCTGTCAAAAGCAGTTTTCAGCGGATTTTTTCGACGCTGATACCATTAGATAGCCAGGAAAATTTACTACTGCACATGTCGGATTCAATTTTCTCCACCCCATTGGTTTGGAGATATTCAAGATAAACTGCTGTCCATTTATTTTTGGCCATGAGTGTACATGTATTTCCGTAAATTTAGGCCTATAGGCCTAGTGAAGGTCAAATTCCAAACCTGTGGATAACCTTGTAGGAATTATACTGATTCCTCCAAGGGATAACGAATATGAAATCCTCCAAGGGATAACAGGGGTGTATATCAAAAACTAAGACCTCATGAGGTACAAAACTAAGACCCCTCAAAATTTTGTTGGTGTGTTGTAAGGGCTTTTTATCTATGTTCCATGCATGTTCCAACCAGGGTCTTAGTTTTATACACACCCGGGATAACAGACACGTGTTCGTTTTCCTCAGGCACATGCATGGCGTGTAGGCACACCCGGGATAACAGACACGTGTTCGTTTTCCTCAGGCACATGCATGGCGTGTAGGCAATGTCAAACGATAGTGGTCCCTCCCCCGACAAGTGTATCTCATTATAATATCAGTAAAACAGTACTGGGCCAGCATATTTCAATCAAAAATCTATATTAAGTTGCATGAATGAAGAAGATTCATGCAACTTCCGGACCTTATGCCTCTGATTCAAAATGAAGATTTCAAATTTCACAAGTGCAAAACTAATATATTCCTTACGGGCCACCGTAGGATCCAGATACAAATCCTCAACTTTCGGTTTTAACCTAAATTCACCGGAATGCTAAAATCCTCCCCAATACATTACAAAATCATCTTTAGAATGATAGAACATATTCATCCTGACTTCAATCCACAAAACTGGTATGTTTATGGCAAATTGCTATAATTTTTGAAATGACTGGCAGAAAAATGACTGGTGACTGCGAAAAAATGACTGGCGGAACATCCTCACTCTCTACGAAGGCATTACGATCATCAGGGAAGTCTTTAGGATTAAACACTAAGTTTTTGAATTTTAAAAACAGGTTTTAAATTCTCACCAATCATGAGGGGTCGAGGACACAAAAACAAAAGAAGCCTATAGGAAGCCATTACGATTCATTACGAAGCCTATAGAAACACCATGAAAGCATTTCGTACAGAGAGGCATCGTGGTCGGGATCGTGGCAATGTGAGATGGGCTGTAGCATCTCCTCATCCCCCTCCATGATTGCATCTCTGCAAAGGATGCCAGCACACACATTTAAACTATGTCCAACCTTCAGAGCCAGGGAAGGAACACTCACCGACCACTCACCACAGAGTTCTTGAACGGCCTTGGTTACGTTATATCGAATTTATCTGGCAGGATGCAATCCGTTAAGTGTAACTTGCGTGCAGTCAAAGTTCCCTCAAGTTCGCTTATCTTGGTCCTTATAACAGCGTGCATGTGAGGCAGATATTTGTGTTGTACTGACCGTTTCTCACCATATGCTATGATAAGAGAATCATGCATTGCAGCAGCATCAGCAGAAATCTTTGACAGAACCTTTCCTGCAACTTTCCGTCGCCAAGGTACTCGAAGGCAGTATGCGATTGCTGGCTGACTGGTGCCTTGTTCCCTTTGGCAGCGTAACAGTTTTAGCTTTACTCTGATACTCTGATACTATATTGTTTAGGCAAATAAATTGAGTTGTAAGATCCATACAAACCTTGATCAGTCTCGCATTGATTGCTCGGCACACCAACTTCAATTTGTCACAGTTTATTTTGATACACCAAACTGCAACGCAGTTTCTCTCATTGATTCTCCTTCGTTAACCATATACCATATAAACATCATAAGCAGTTTTTCAGGGGGTATGGGCTCACTGCCACCACATTGGTCCTCAGGCACCACATCCAGCTCATTTAATATCCCGTCAAATACTGCTTTGCCAATCCTGAAAATAATCAAGTTATTATTAACCTAGGCCACATTTAAAAAGGAAGAGGCAGCCAACAAAAAGAGCCAGGGGTAGGCCTAGCCTGGCAAGTAAAACTAAGACCTCGTTTCCACGAGGCGTTTGTGGGCGCAGGTTAGGAGGCGGGCGCGGGTGGAAAAAATCGATCCAACTTTAGGTATTTCACTCACACCCGCGCCCGCAAACGCCTCGCGGAAAGTTTTGCGGATCCACTGCCTCTTTCATTGTGTTCTTCCCCAGCTTCTTCAGTTCTAGACGAAGTTGTTCCATCTCTCTCTGTTTCTTGCGAATACATGGACATGTATACTCATGCTGATTGCTGTCGTGGCCAACTTTCATACAGCCTTGTACCCAGTTTCATAATCAAAGGGTCTGTTTTAACAGCAAGGCAAACCTCATAGTCAGCTCGCATGACTTTCAAGATATCGTGCAATTCAATAGGGACATCTGAAGTGGTTGGGAGCATCACCGAAGCCTGAACGTGTACACGTGCAACAGTCTTGGTCTTCTTATGGCAGTTTCTCTTGTGACGCCACAGATCTTTCTTGTAGATGAGTGCATAGCATTTGTCACGTGGGAGATTCATGAAACCTGTATATCAAATCACACTTGGTGCACTATATACATTCATGTCATTCATTTGTGGACTATTTTCAATAGTGCCAACAGATTAGTTTTTGGTATTCTTCCAAATGCTAACTTCAGCTTCGGGATTATTCTGTTCTTTGATAGACCTACAAGAATTCCTCACCTGTGACGTGGGTAATGAGACGCTGTAGCGGTTTTGTGTTCTTGTCTTCAGTGACGAGGTGTGATAAGTTTGTTTTGTGTTGATCCATCCCATCCATTATAATAGCTGTTATATCAGCTTCGGATGAATGAGCCATCTCTCTGGCATTGTGACGCCATGACAGCTTGCATGACCTTATGATAGGTACCCAACTTTATAGGCACCTTAGTACCCCACCAACATTTATATCCTTTGGGGAGTGTTATGTAACCATCGAAAAACATGGAATGGCAACATTGCCAGAATGCAATGTTGGCTACAGACAAATTGGATTTTTTCTAATAAGATTTTGTAAGGCTACCCTCATCAGTGCATTGCATCCACAGTCTCTAAATGCTGAGATTTTATAAATATCTCTGTAGTTATGAGGAGAAATCGTTGAGAGATGCGATGTCTGCTACAATGGTGCATGATGACTGGCCTTGTGATAAGGAAGAGTGTGAAATTTTTAAGCAAACTATTTATATTTTCAGGAATTTAATCACCAGATTGTAACTTTGTGTATTGAATAACAGTAATATGAATCATGTCAATGATCATCTTGCATTGCCTGCTTATTTTTATTTATATGGAGGTCCTGGAAATCAACATGATCTGCATCCATGAAGGAGATAAACTGTCTTGGCAACGGTAGTTATCTGGTTACTATGAAAGGTGCTGGGGACTTAACAGAGGTTTTCAACTTGGGGGAAATCTCGGAAAGTATTACAGCTATTTGTTGAAAATGTCACGGTTGACAGTATGGTCCATATCATTGATCATGACATAATATCAACCTGCTCCTATTGTTTCACTACTTACTGTAATTAGTCCTTTTATTGAATGCCTTAGAAATTGCTGAAGGAATCAATATTTTCCACAGAGACTTGGTCTAAATACTCTTGGCATCATGTTGGATAAGATTATTCCAAAGAAAACAAACAAGTTCCATCACGACAGGGCTTTTTTTAGGATAGAAATATCGGTTATACTGCCCAGTTTCAACTTTCTTCAAGTCTGAGCCACAGGGTTTTATGCATCATTACAAGTCTTGACATTACAGGCCAACAACAATACATGGGCCTAACCACTCATGGAGGGGCAAGGGTGACGAATTGAATAATGTCAAGTGAACTCTTTGCAAGTTTAAGGACATTGACCTCACACGTCTGTTATGTTTTGACTAGACAAACTGCTTGGAAAAGTAACCACACAGAAAGGAGACCTGCCCCTGTTCATTTCAGCTGTTTTCGGAGACACTAAAAAAGCCCAGATATGGAGGAATCATTTGACCATTACAAGGTGTTACAGCATTATGGAGTAATAGGCAGGGAACCCTGTTTCCTCTGTAAGAATTGGTCAGTCCATTACCCTTTGCACAATAGCTATTTAGGCCTACTGCCAAAAGGCTACTCAGTGCAGCCCTTGAATAAAACAGAAACTTGAGGAATCTTACGGTAAAATGATGCATTTTCAACTATCCCTGTTTGAAAAACTTCACTTTTTACTGGCTGATGTAACAGTACATAGTCCAGGCTGTACACAGATGATGTTTTGAAACGAACTGCTAATGACTGCTTTCCCCTACAGAGCTGTAAAGTACTAATTACAGAAAGTGGTAAAACAATAGTAGGAGCTGGTTGATATTACCTCAGGATCAATGATATGGACCATAGTGTCAACCATGAAATTCTCAACAAGATAGCTACAGTACTTTCCGAGATTTCCCCAAAGTTGAAAACCTCTGTTAAGTCCCCAGCACCTTTTATTTCCATTTCTACAGATTACCAACATGGCACATGGTCCACATATCCTCTGAATCCATGAGATGACTGAGCAACATCATCAATAGTCAACACTGAAACGTGGAAGCATAAATAAAATTATTTCAAATGTCTTGACACTTTATTCCACTGACAATTATTTAGATTGATTTACTACGTGTTATGTTCAGTCGTGAGCTGATCAGTCCCCAGACCATCTCTTTCTTGTCGGTGTCTTTGAAGTCGGTACTCGATTTGTCATAGAGAATTGGATACGTTTCTACATCCAAAATGAGTCGCTCGGTAAAGTCCGGCATGTTTCTGGCCAAATACAGGTCCAAATGGAGAAAACATGTCCAACACAACTTTATATATGGCACTGAAGGCGATATTACAAAATAAAGAAAAAGAATCCTTCAACCAGTAGTTTATTGAATGTGGGAAGTACAGAGGTGCAATTCTACTGGCTAAGGTGGCTATAGCATGTGGCTCATTAGTAGTCCCTTGGGCAAGGTACTTCTCCACTTGAGATGACCTTTGCTTTGGTGGCATTTTGCGGACTTTTTCATCGTAGTGCCACTGTTGGTCCTTGAGAGTACCTCCTCCCACTGCATTGTTGAGCGTACTTCCAGATACTGGGATAGGATCCCTTACAGCAAACCACTCAGGAGTCCTCTGCTTTATGTAGGCACTGTCCTTAAGACCAGCTGGTAGCTCTCCTGGTGATTTAAGTGTAATCATGTTGGGTTGAAAGTCTCGCTGATCACTGCTACCATCAACTACCAAATGCTCCGTACCGTACACTTGACAACCAACCACACATAGTTGCCTGATGCATTCCAATGCCTGCTGTGTGGCTGAACTTATCCGGTAAAGCTGACACCTTATGTTACTTTTGGCGAAAACATACTTGGATGATCTCCAGTCATGTTACTTTTGGCGAAAACATACTTGGATGATCTCCAGTCATCTTCACCCAAACTTTTGAACTTTTTCCCTCAGTCCAGAAAAGAACTAGAAACATGGTACAATACAGAATACACAACACCCTCCAGGATTGAGGCTTTGGGGGTCTTCTCGAATGTCTGGCCGGAATTTTCCTTGCTAGCTCTGTAACCTGTAAGAAAATGAATCTCGTGAAGATAGATTTAAAATAACTTTCAACGTAAAACATCTTCTGCTGAATCTGCAACGCATGCTTAAACTACACAGAGTAGAGACTTTTTTGTGCTTACCTCCCAGGCGTCAGCAACTTTAAGATTCAGATTTTCATCAAAATTGTTGGTACTCATGGTTTGGCCATGGGCATTGATGAAAAGCAAACGCAGAACATTAAGCCATGCTGCTCTCCAGCGTTCACACCACCATTCATTCTTGAAATAGTCATTCAACTTAGCCTTGATTGCACTGGCCATCTGGGGAAGTTGGGCAGTCACCTGAAAGGAGAGAAACAGAGAAATATAGTTCATTGAAGCATCCCAACGAAGTGTCTGAATTCCTCCTCCTGCTTAATAAGTGTTTACTAGTCCTAGTTCGTGTATTTTCCTCCAGGGGGACTGCGTGAGGTGGTAAAAGCATCCTTTTAGTTTGGTACCATCCTCAAGGCATTGAATGCAGCCAGTTTGAAGTCAATCATACAAATTCCGGGGGGGGGGGGAGGTACGTACATTACCAAAATTAATGCTTCCTCATATTTTCTTACGATGTTGCCGAGAAGTTCATTATCTGTTTCTATCGTTTTCCTCTGGAGAATGACATCACATTTCCCTCGCCAACGGGAACACGTATGATGTAGACTTGCATGAAATTCTTCGGCAACATCGCAAAATTCCCGTCAAGGAACCATTTCTCGGCATCAGCAAGAACTTGGTTGTCATATAGCAAAAATTGATGGGGTGCACCACCATTTTCAGCTAATGTCATAGCCCAGGGCCAGGCACCCTGTATTGCTAAATCTCGGACATCATCTTGTTCAACTGGAATGTGGCGGGTACGTTCATTTCGGATCGTCCATTTGCATACATCTGGTGGAGGCAAGAAACCTTGAGCACCTGGAGCTATAGACTCGGGACCCAGTCGTTGTGTGGCTCCGGCCGCCGCACTACACTCCCCCAAACATGCCAAACGACAGGGAAAGCAAGGTGCAAAATCAGCGGCTAGCGTACCGACAGCAACAACGGATATGAATGAGTTATGATATCCTGTAACTGAATTCAGTGCATATAAGCGTGTTAATAGTCTTTCTACTGAGTACTGACCTAGTTAATGTTCACTTGTTTCTCATCAGTGCCACTTTTGGCAATGGTAATTCATCAGTAATGTATTCTATATTGGGAAGGGAAAACGATCTCGCCCGTATTGTCATTTTTAGATTCGTCTCCCAGCGCCGTCTTGCAGCAGTTGTGGAGACGAATCTGTTATAATGACTTTCGGGGAGAGTGATCGACGCACCCTCGGCGCCAGGCGCAGAGCGCATACATCGAGACATGCATTCGAATAGGGCGATCACCTGGGCATTTAGAAGCTGTCAAGTTTTGCAACTAAATTATGTTATAAGTTCTCAATAACGTACTTTGAGGCATTCTAAGAAAACATCTTTTCTGGAAGATAGTGTATCCTTTTGTTCCTATCCTTTCAATTTTTAATAAGTTGTTGAACATCAGAGATTAAGTGGCGAGTTTGCAGTCAGAACATTGGTAAAACAGTAGCGAGGTCACAAGCGCCTGTTTACTGGCTTTTGGTCTTGATGTAACTTGGGGCGTAGATTGTAATCCGCAGTTGACCCGTTGCAAAAGCTTATTATTTATGTCTACAATAATAGAAATGTACAGACATACGTATTTGGATTTTTAATTTCTGTTAGTATGTGCAATATCTGTGCCTGCCTCAAAGTTCTGCTGGGGAATTTTTCACGCGGATTAATCTTAAAAATCAGTCAGGTGAATAGGCCAGCGTGTACTTGCAGTAATAAATACGTGATTTACTGTGACCTGCAAAGTGCCATGTGTTGAAATTATAATCGTTATTCAGATAACTTAATGGCCACTCGATACAGGTATTTCACTCGCTGATATTTTTCCACGATGAAAGGAAACTTTTGTTCAAAAGGCGGTACTGCGAGTGAAACATTTGCGTCGAGGTTACTGTATGGCACGCCATTTCACTGATGCGCAACAAAGTTTTCATCTCGCAAGAAAATGCCGCTCATATGTACTCATTTGTCAAAAAGGGACAAATTTGTTAAGGATGTGATTCCTTTCATTCCCCTGAATTTCAAATCGAGCTGTGTAGATTTTATCTAAACGCACGACTCACCACCACCAGCTGACGAACACTTCGTCGACGAAACACAGACTTTGTATTTTTGCGTTGATGATACTGACTTGAGGATAGCTTTCATGACTTTCACAACGTCGTGAACTTTTGGTTTTATTTCTTTGGGATGGAATGAAATTGCCTCAAAAACTGTTTGGTTGGATTCCTGATAAAATTTCCTTTCCAATGACATAAAGTTTGCCCGTGTTGGTCATTTCTACGAAGATATATTTAGCCCTAGGCCTACTTGATCTGGCTTTGCGCCAAAACCATGCAGACGATCTCCATGGATGAGTGTGTCACCTACGATGTTTCTAGTCTGACCTAACATGCCCAATGAGCAGAAAAATAAGCTATGATGGACACTGTGAGAGGCTCAAATTGTGTCTTTTGTTCAATATTCTGTTGATTTCATAGCATAGGCCTATTTAGATAACCATTTTGGGGCCAAGTTATCAAGATAGTTGGGACATCGAGATCCAGCCAATCAGAAAATTGCCTGCTTAAATATGGTGCTGTGGGCGGGAAATTTGAATTCACTTGAGAGGCCTTTCATCATGTTCATGTCAAGGGGTGAGATTTAGCTTTTACAACTTTTTGGCACTTTTGGAGTGTCCCACACTCCCTACACTTCAGCCCCACCTGCCAGGATTTTTCTCCAGGGTACCTCCTGGGGGGGGGGGAGAAAAAAAATTTTTCAATTTTTTTTCAAAAATTTTTTTCTGTTAATAATGGCCTCCTGAGTCATTGTTTCACTCCAAAATGCAAAATTAGTCTTCCTTATGCATGAAAGTTGCATTTGAACCCGCATTTGAAATGTCACAAATTTAAGAAAAACATTACCCGGTACTGAATTGATTTTTTCAGGGTACTATATCGTACCCACAAATTTCTTTAGGGTACTATATTTGTACCCAAATTACCCTTTGGACCCTGCCCACCTATTTTGCCGCTGTGCATGCCATTTCATAACTTACAAATGGAGACGAATCTGCGCCATCACATGATGGCTCTAGTTATCAAGCTTTGGACTGCAGGAAAAAAGGCTCGACTGACAAGGTTAGTAACTATTGTCCACCATGTCCATGGACGTTTGTGCTTCTGGCTCAGTGACATAAATATGACAGTTTCCATAAATTCCCTCTCTTTTTGTCAACAGGTTTGCGATAAAGTTGCAAGAATATTGGATATCTGGAACCAAAACCTTGGTGTTGCGTGTAAGCCGCCACAGGTAGGATATTTTGGAAGACATGGAGAGACACGAGAGCCGCTGATTTTGCAGCTTGCTTTCCCAGTCGTTTGTGGAGTGTAGCGCGGCGGCAGGAGCGACACGACTGGGTCCCGAGTCTACTGGAGCTACTGTTGCTGTTAATCTTGCAAGAATCTGGCCAGGTTTTGTGTCAGTCTCTGCAGCCAAAAGTTCCATATCAGCTCTTGCATTCGTTTCGTGAACATTGTTCTGGTCTGGATCATGGTTATGTTCAGACACCAAATGCAAATCTCCGATGTTTAACTTTTGCACAGCGCCAGTAAATGGTAGCATTTGCCTCTCTCTGCTTCTTGCACATGTAGCCATTAGCAGACTTTCTGTCCTCCCTTGTCATGACCTTGCAGTACTCCAAACTGATCAGGTAAATCATTTACCTGATTCCAGATATGGGACCTCAGGTAACCATTAAATATGGGACCTCAGGTAACCATTTACTAAATGGATACCTAAGGTCCCATATTTACATGTTTCCCTTGATTATGGTGAAATTATAATAGAACAAAGGGAAGACAAGAAAACCAAATATATAACATCTTGAGAAACACCTGGGAAACCCCTTTGCCGAAAAAATCCTCCATGTCATCGACGTCTTCACCCTGTCCTACTGGCTCTGGTCCACCTTCTATCTGTTGCGGTCGCAGCGCTTTCTCAAAGCCCTGGTGAATAACCTGCTCACTGACCCCATTCCATGCCAATGAAATGATGTGTACGATCTGGCGCAAAGTAATTTTCTCACACTGCCCATCGACGTTCGTATTCGCATCTTTCCACGTCTTCCATTCCTGTCGTGTGTGGCATTTGAAGCTCTTCATAACTGCGACGTCTAGTGGCTGGGCTAGATATCTCTCTTTACAGCCTCATCCTCCGTAGAATTCGAACCTGAACGATGATTTCTTCCAGATGACGACGTATGGTTATGAGATATTCTCCGTGAACGATAACGGTCTCCGGATCCATAGGATGACAGTAGTAGTTAGATTTCCTGTGTTCAGTATGTGCAATCTCGGTTGCAGGCTGTTCAGTATAGGTGAAATCTCGGTTGCAGGCACACTCATCCTGTGGCTGATGAAGAAACGCAAACGTTGTCAGGCAGGTGGTCGTCCTCTAAAGCATCCAACTCTCGTATTTTATGGGAGGAGGGGTCGTAAGGTAGCCGAAGGCAAAACGAACAAGGTACCGATCCGTCTTCGTGGTTTTTATTCGTACTTTTATGTTACACGCTGTTAACCGCCTCCCTGTGGAACCTCCTCGTGGTCCCCTTCTACCTACGGGGCTTATGTACGGGGGTTACATACCAATCTTGTTCCGTCACGGAGTTCCGCGCGGGGCACTCAAATGTAGCTTACAATTTACATACCACACAATTGACGGACGAATCCCCGTCTGGGAAAGGTGATATGGGCCTTGGCCTTCCCGCCGTCAGCAAAGATGCATAATGTTACGGTGCAGCCCAGCATGGTGTTCGATCGTGATGTTCTTACATCTACGACTTGGGTGCCCTTCCTCACGCACGTGTACATTGGTCGCATATCCAAGAGAACAAAAGTCTGGTCAGCGTTTATCACAAATCGCATCTCGAGCCCAAATCGTTCAATGGAATCGGTAACGTTATTTCGAAAGCGTTCACAATGGTCAGCGGCATCAAACGGTAACTAGGTAGTGTTTTTATTGACCTTTCTGTACAAAATGCTATTCCTCTTTTTGAACCCATCGGCCCATCCGCAAGATGCTCGGAATGCATGCCTGGTTGGCTTGGAGTTCGCAATGTCATCCTTATCCGCCCCGTCTTGTCTGTGAGGCATCTTCAACTGCTTCGAAACGTGGCCCCGTTTGAGCAATGTCAGGGTCGCTTACTTTTGGTTCTTCTATTGGCTGACTTTAAAGTTTTGAGTTGGTGTCCCGGTTGGAAATACCGTCCGTCCGTCCGTGGCCGTCCGTGTTTGCAGATGGGGGCTTAGGAGGTTATTTTCATCTTGAATGGGCTCCTAGGTGGTCATTTTCTCTTAGGTGGTTAACCACCTAAGAAAACTTCTGCATTCGGACGACGACACTGCAGCGAGCTCTAAGGAGGTTGTATTTCTTAAGTGGTTATTGTCCTTATTCCCTAACAAACCACATTGGAGTAGTTAGGAGACATATTTTGACCACCTAACGACATTTTCTTATGTGGTTAACCACATTAGCATATATTAGTGGCTCCGTCCGTGGGCCTCTGCCGCTCGGCGCTCGCCGCTACTAGTCCCTTCCGCTCTGTAACTTCCTAACGACTGAAAATTTTGGGTTGATATTTGGTGGGGGGATGTACAATGGGCCAACGGTGTGTCGCGTGAAAGAATCGGCCAAATCCGATTCTCCACTTTGCCACCAGGGGGCCAAAAGCCAAAACACAAAAACTGCGATTACGCCTTTAATACTGAATGGAATTTCACGAAATTTTTATGGTAGGCTCATCTAGCAAGGGTACATAACATATCATATAGGTTTTCAATTACATTCATTTTTCAGCCCTGTAGGGGGCGCTTTGTAAAAACCACATAAGTTCCCGTCCGCTCTGTAACTTCTGAATGACAGAAAATTTTGGGTTGATATTTGATGGGGGGATGTACCATGGGCCAACGGTGTGTCACGTGAAAGAATCGGCCAAATCCGATTCTCGACTTTGCCACCAGGGGGCCAAAAGCCAAAACACAAAAACTGCGATTACGCCTTTAATACTGAACAGAATTTCACAAAATTTTTATGGTAGGCTCATCTAGCAAGGGTACATAATATACTCTGCGGGTTTTCAATTACATTCATTTTTCAGCCCTGTAGGGGGCGCTTTGTAAAGACCACATTATAGTTCCCTTCCGCTCTGTAACTTCGGAACGACTGAAAATTTTGGGTTGATATTTGGTGGAGGGATGTATCATGGGCCAACGGTGTGTCGCGTCAAAGAATCGACCAAATCTGATTTTCCACTTTGCCACCAGGGGGCCAAAAAGCCGAATCACATAAACTGTGATTGTGCCATTAATACCGAACGGAATCTTCAAAATATATGCCCGTCGGACTTGCACCCGGGGCGACGGGGGACGTTCAATGCTGTGCTTGTTCAATTCTCGTTCTGCAGAATATTCCGAGGATTCCTCCCAGCATCCTTGACGCACACATCAGAATATGTAGCGGTTCGGATAACATGCACAACTGAAGCATCATTCTGTCTGGCTATTTTGGTGATGTGTTTCAAATACAACGTAGCCAAGCCTCCAAATGTCCTTGGAACTTCTGCTTTGGGAACCATTGGATCACCTCCATGGCATCTACACACAGAAAAATATTCGTCTCCACTTGAGATAAGTGGAGTGTTAAAGCACTTTGAAATACAGATATCTTGTATTTGAAATAATTTTATCTTGAATCGAGAAAGCATCTGTCTAATGACTATTAAGCTTGATATATCCGTGACACTACCTGAGACCAATGGCGTGTTATGCCTTCTGATACAAAACCTATCTGCGCATGAGATATCAATGTTATCGAACCGAGATATCGGCCATCGCAAATAAATTGGATCAGTGCGGGACATCACTTCGATCTGTTGAGATAACAATGTTGTAATTCGGTAGAATTTAATACAGAAATGCTGACTTACGAAAGCAAATACATAAGAACAGTGATAAACTATGGTTTCAAATCCAAGACACAAATTTTAGGTTGTGAATGTTTCCCTTTCAGAATTATAAAAACAATAATTGTGCAGCACCGGTTTTTCTCTCAACCATACAAAAGATTTTGTGCTGTGCATCGTTCATAGGCTGCCCAGCTGCGCTTGATCACTTGGCTTGATCATTTGCAGTGCTGGACTGTTGTACACCTTTTACATCTCCACCAGCTCGTCTTTTTTTTGCTTGAGGAGTGGAACACCTGATGCTCATTAGTGTGCGAAGAACGTTTCTCACTGGCTTCTGAGTCTTGGAAGCACTAACAATGTGCGAATTGAAGGAGGTGGCATTGCGCGCCGTCAGCTTGTTCTGTACGTTCTGTACCAGGTCGTACAACACCAATGAGGCTCAGTGCATAAGCCTTATGCACACGGGTCGCGTGCATTCACTCCGCCAGTACACGTGGTTGACGTATATTGGTATCCTGATGTACAGGAGCGTGTACATCCGCTCTCTGCTGAGCAATGGCCGGCGTGTGCGTACTTTTCGAAGTACGCAAAGACTGTTAAAAATATCGATTCTCACCAAAGTTAACTTCATAATGTCACGTTGGGCGCTCGACGGCGTTTGACGGATGGTTCTGAAAGGAACGGTGATATTCTAGTAATATCAGGCCTCGAAACAACAGTACACGAGACTGTTCCTTTTGGAATTAGGGTTGACAACTAAATAGAAATGGATGTTCAAGTTTGACAACATGTTGGAGGAAAAACAACCGATAAAGGCTGCAAAGTTGTTATTATAATTGCCTTTCTAATCTGTTCAGATGGACTTCAACAAATCGTGGAAGATCCCTAATGCAGACCAAGGGGCATTCGCTGTTGATGAATCCTTGCACACTCTGGTGCTGAATCGTCTCTTACAAGAAACTTTAATTCTGTTCTCTACAACGAGATGATCTTCCAGCAGCTTTGTTTGTTCACTTCGTTCAGCTCCTTCATGCTCAAACTTGCAACCAATGCCACCAAGAATTCTGACAGGTTTAAAATTATTTTCATAATGCCTCATTAAATGGACGGTATACATCAAAGGGATCAGAGGAAATCGGCAAGTGAAGTCTTAACTTACCTTGCCGTTTTCTTCATCTGCCTGACTGTTAATCCTGCATGGGTCCTAATGGCTAGCCTTGATGGGCCAGAAACCTTTGGTCATTTTAATCTGGCTTTCTCCAGCGCTTTCGAATTCGATTGTTTGTTTTACTGAGATGTTTCAATTCTTTGGCCAATTGCTCAGAGGCGGCTGCCTTTGATCCTGTTGTCATCGTCCGTAATTCCATAGCTTGCTTCATTCGCTTGTACCGTTGTGTTTTGGGAGGCTTGTTTGAAAAGTGAGAGGCTGTGGCAAACATGAAAAGTAGAATTTACAATCATGCAGCGATTGTAAATTTGGACACTGGCACAGTCGTGTCCTTTGTACACATATTTGAAAAGGTATTTCACACTCTTGATTGCTGTGCCGGCTTCAACATTTATGTGTGCTTGAAACTTCCTTGTCAAATAGGGATTATAGGGTACAATCCAGCAGTTGTCGACTTCGTGTGAACCGATAGTGATAAGCTTACTCCTTGCCTTGTCCTGTCTGCGATAATGAGGATATATCCGTCAACTGCAAAGGCCGTTTCTTGTTGGAAGTTTTTTGGGGCAATCCTTTGTGCATTTGCCATCCTTCATGCAGGGGAGTGAGGGTTCAGGATACCGCAGGGACCATGGACCATTGTGGACTTTACTATTGGATACAGATCTTTTTATGACTCCACGTCAGATATTTCTGCTGATAGAACTTGAATCAATTTCCACTGCCTCACGGATTTTGTTGTTTTCGGCCAGAATTAGTAGAAGGTGGCAATGAGGTAGTCCTCTTTCCTGAAACTCTATGACATAGACATGTGCCACTGGTTTGCTGAAAATGTGCTTCTTGGTTATATCGTTCAGTAATTCTTTGAGGTGTTTGCTGAACACTCTTGCAACAATGTCTGGGCGGTCCTGTGCATGTTGTCCTGGAAGCAAGGAGTTTTGCATGTCTGGGCATTTGGGATTGCAGGTAAATGTTAAGAAAATGTCAGGTTTTCCATACTTGCGGACTATTGCCATTGCATCCTGATAGGTTTGCTGAATGGCGCGAGGTGATCCTTAAGGAAGATGGTGATCATTGAACTTTCGTTGATCCGTGTACACTCTGTCGCAGGTGCGGCAACGATGTGAGTGGGACTCAGCTGGGCACTTCTTCTTGCACGTCTCCTCGTGGTGGTTACGATCCCTTGGAGAGGCAAAGCTGGCAGGGCATCTACCGCACAGGAAGCGACTTCCTTTGGTAAATGGCATGTCTGAAGGAAATTGGAAATATGGAAGGGATCATAGTGAGTTGTAGATCATTTAAGGTATGTATCTGAGGTGCCGGAGACAGTCGATGGCAGAGGTGGACGGCTTAGTAGAACTCGATTATTTCGGTAGTTTTGACGGTAGTGCCGCCGGGCAGAGTTTCAAATGACGTTCGGACGATTGTCTCCGTCTTCTTCTTCTTACCCATCAGTTCGTCAATAGAATCATTCTTCTCTTCTTCGATCTCCCCGTCTTGATGGACATACATAGCGAGCTTTAGTGCAGTCTGCAGTAGAGTATTATTTTCCTTATCCTCCTGGTCACTGCCTTTGATATTGTTCAAATCGTTTGAATATTTTTCTGTGATGGGAGTGAGGTTGTCTGAGGAGTTGGAAAAGGCGTTCAGAACTTTGAGACACAGAGGACGGCGGGGACGATGAAACTCCTTTCAGTGCCATGTAATTCAGTGAAATGATGAAGTAATCTGATTTTGGCGTCTGAATGGCGAGATGGATTGATGTGCGAGATGTTTTCACTGCAAAGACAACATATCTGAGGATTCATTTTTCCTGTGCAACTCTGTTTTATGCTTTCTGCAGAGAAAAATAGAATCTGGAGGATCATGATTTTCAATGTTCATGAGTTCTTTCACAACTTCCCAGTCAACTCTTGACTTGCTGTGTTGGTCGGTGCTTGACTCGCATGGTGATTCAACAAGGTCTGAAATGATGCAAACGAAATTTAGACCCCTTATACCTTTTCCGCATGGATTTGCATAATCCCCCACCAGACATTTCATCATTTCAATGCGTTCGCGGACTTTCTTGAAACACCATTGACACAAAACGTCAGTGTCAAGAGTAGTCAAGATGTAAGACAGCATAGCCAAGTAAATCAGGAGGAGGCAACTTTTTGACAGATAATTTCTTATTTCTGTCCAATAATTTTGTGCATTTGTTGCATTTAATTGGAGGATAAGATGCACTTGGCAAAGAACATTAAACCTCTTCATTGATATGGACTTTCCTGCGAGCTGTTGGTGTCCTGCTTCGGATTATGTCTTGAATTGATGTTGATTGATGTTGAATTCAAAGCAATAAAAGATGACGCACTCAAAATTGAAAATAATTATCCCTTAAGTTCTTCAACTTCAGAAAGGGTCAATGGCTGAGGATATGCATTCCGAGGTCAATATGAAACATTGAAACCAAGAAGTAGGCCTAGGCCTAATGCAAATGAGGAACTTCAGTTCAAACTTAAATATAAATTCAAATTGAACATTAAAACTTCAAGAAATTTTCACGAACTTACCAGGTCAGTGGCTGAGATGAGCATGTTCATGAAAATGGATGGAATACTGGGGTTACTGATGATTGATACAAGGACGTGAAGGAGGTAGGCCTATGATGATGACCCAATAATTGCTCTTACAGCACGCTACTCAACCACTGATATACAAGCCTTTAAGGAGATCCACAAATGTATTATGTTGCTGCAAAACACAATACTGATGTTATTCAGTGATTCCTTTTGTTGTGTGAAGAGCATCATATGGCAGATATGCGTGTCGAGGAGAGTGAACAACTAGGCCTAGACCTACATCGATGTGACACTCATTCAACCGTTACTGTTCTTGTCTTTTCCATTTATTATGGTTAATGATATAGTCATTCTGTACCCAGGCTTGGATCCGGGGGTAACAGCAAAACATGAAAATAGTGACTGGAATCTTAAATCCGTAAAGATGTCTAGACAGTGGGCCTTACATTCTAGTGCTAATATCTTCGCTTGACTTTACCATCCTCAGGATGTCCTGGATGCTGGGCCTTGATGATGGCTTGCACGCAGTGCATAGCTCGTACAATTTCTGAATTGCGTCCCAGGTGGTCATTTGGAAGGGCCTGTATTTCGGCGAGGGTGATGGGCGTATCCCTTTCCGTAGCATCCCAATTATCATATAATTAAAGTGCTGAGGGTCTCTGCACCAGGTTTTCCGGTGAACGACATAAATTCCCGTTGGAAGGGAAATGCAATATCCGGATTAATGACACTGAACATTGTCATTCCAAGCGCCCAAATATCCATCCTGAACAGGTCGTAAATATCCATCCTGAACAGGTCGTCTAATTCAGCAGACTGCAATTTTAGTTCCGGTACTAGAGCTTCGCGAGCAAGGAAAGGGACGCTTCCCCTCTTCAAATTCCTCGTTTGCGCATGTAGTATGCGCCGCGTCTGAACTTTAATGAAAACATTCCAGTGTACTGTTGACTGCGGGCTGTTGGACTTCTTTAGTAGTTGATGGACTACTGTTGATTGCTGGCTGTTGGACCTCTTTAGTAGTTGACGGAGTACTGCTGATTGCAGGCTGATGGGCCTCTTTAGTAGTTGATGGAGTACTATTGATTGCAGGATGTTGGACCTCTTTAGTAGTTGATGGAGTAGGCCTACTGTTGATTGCCTGCTGTGGGACCTCTGTAGTTGTTGATGGAGTACTATTGATTGCAGGCTGTTGGACCTCTTTAGTAGTTGATGGAGTACTTTGCAATGACCTTGGTCTTACCCTTAGACAATTTCTCCTCTTGTTTACTTCTCTTTTATTCTTCTTAGCTCAGTTTCTTCCAGTTTCATCGTCATCTCCGGTAGTAACGGCTCTGGTTGGTGAATAGATGAAGAGACATGGAGGTTGTCTTGAAACCATTTGTCCCAGTCGCCAGATTGACTGTATCACCCTTACCACCCCACATCTTGTTCAGGAGGGTGCATTCGCTTTGCCCTTTGCCTCTTTGCTTCTTATCGATGCCAGTACTTTATGGCCCTCCTCGGTGGTGATGAGACCGTAAACTATTGAAGCGATTATGTGAGCATGTAGACCTCTATTCCAGCCGACGTGTAGGTCTTCAGGGGCAGTGGATGTTTCATTTTCTGTTCGTGTAGTCGTCAAGCACTGGCTGCAACACCCAGCAAAACATATTGGTTTTCCCAACACCCGGGTCGCTAACTGAAAGATGGTTGTAAAAGAACCAACTCTTGTTTCCACCTTCGTCATGGGTCCACATAGGTTACTTGTCATGGGTGGGTAGTAAGGATGCCATTACTAATAAAAATTCGTCCCCGTCTCCAACATCTGTTGCATTCTTTACGTTGGTGAGGGAACGTCCAACGGCCCGACCATGTTGTACACAACATTGTGGGTTTGCCGTTCCTCGTGAGGTTTTAAATGAGATGGCTTGTGGCCATCTGGAAAAGTAAAGGTAAACATGTCCTGTAAAATTTGGCATGATGAATGATGGTGATCCTGTCAATCCTTGGCCACAAAATGCAAATAAAAGATCACGAAGGATGAATTAATTAATGAAAGAGAAGTCAGTGAACAAGTTTATATAAACCAAATAAAATCGAATGGCTACTTACTACTCTAGCTTGAGGAGTGCTCTCAGCACTGGTAACTGACACATTTCTTAAATCGATGGCCCATTTAGGGAGAACATAAACTACTCGTTTTGCCATTGTGGCATGCCTGTGAAGAAGAGCAGCCGTCCTTGGCCCGTCTCCTGGAAAATCCACCAGGTTATTTCCCTTGTCCGATCGTTTGAAAGTAAGTCGTTGTCCCTCCAGGTGCGGGCACTCTTATACAAAAATTCAAACAACTCCATCTCTGTATTAATGTTAGAAGCATTTTTAGGCCCAGGCCTAGCCTCTTATTGCATGACTGAGCGAGGCTTCATGCCGAGGTCGACCACATTGTAGCCTTGTGCACTTGTGATAGGCCTACTGGACTTACCTCTGCGAACATGAACGGCAACCTTCGTAGATCTGCAGCAGGTGCTCGACAAATTCAGCAGGAGTTCCGAATTTAGAGCTCGCTAATGCACTTCGGAATGGTTGACATTGGGCGCCGATTGATATTCGGTTTGCATCAGATGCCCGTCGGCTCTCCCTCCTTGCAGCTTTAGTCGCCGGAGAATACATTGCCACCCGCATTTTTCGAAAATCGGCCATTTCAAAGTAGTTTATTCAATCAACAAATCGCGGTCAAAACACCTGTCACAGCACAACCTTAAACAGCCATACCCTGAACAGAGCAGAATATTTTTCTGTTTTTGTCCCAACAGTCAATGAGAGCTACCCCTGATTTGCACTTCAATAGTGACCATTGCTTCACTGCATTTTTGTCATTAGAAATAGATGAATATCATCAGGAATGGTAGGGAGTGGGAAAAGAGAATTACAAAAGTTTAGGGGGTGAAACCATGTAGGCCTCCCATGCAACCTCACCTTTGCCAGGAATTTCCCCATCTTCTTCAGCCCAACACGGATCTCTTTTTTCTAACGTACTCAACCGCTATCTGTTCGGGGGGGGGGGGGC
>NMRB01004936.1:0-16646 GCA_002633025.1 Notospermus geniculatus
GGCAATAAATGTATTGTCACTTTTATCAAAGGGGTTGTTTCTTGTGTTCTTGTCCACAGGGAACCTGATCGATCATCTGCCTGATAAGCCCATGAATACTGAGACCCAGAAGCCCATGATAGCCCCAGCGGTTACAAAACGTGCCCTGCTAACGGACGACGGATGCTGCACCATCGTAAGAGTTTCCCACTGCTGTGGAAGGAGAATATGACCTAGGGGTATATATGTACCAAGTTTCAGATCAATAGCCCCAGCGGTTACAAAATGTGCCCAGCTAACAGACGACGGACGCTGCACCATCGTAAGAGAAACTGTTTCCCACTGCTGTAGAAGGGGAACATAATATCGGTATTGTAATCCATTGTGAATACTAACGGGTAGTAGAGCCAACAGTCTTAATATTTTCAATAACCCCAAAACAACTTGTTACTTTCAAAAGTGTTTATTGATTAAAATGCTATTAAATGACTGATATAATAATTAATACACAACTCTAAACATTATGACACAGATTTTGTATGTTATTCAATTTCACTCTTCACCGCGAGCCCAAACAATCTGCCAATAAATAACTCGTTTTTTTTACAAATCCAACAGAAATCCAAAATACTCCCATCCTGAAAATTACAAATTTGCAACACGTTGTGCTAAATGATAAATTCCTAATTATAAACTCGTCTAAAATGGACTTCAATCACTACACAATAAAATACAATCCATAAACATTTGTTCGAGCCCTCCACGGAGGGAATTCACCCAACTTGTAACTCGCGGTAAGACTTTACTTCTCTCTTCCCAATCTCCTGCCCAACATTTCGGCTTATAATTTAGTCATTGAGAACTTCACTCCTGCTTTCACATCATTCACCAGCAACGAGCAATATTTTCAGTGTGTTGCTTGTCAACAAGTAGATCTCAGGGCCCATACTCATAAAACCTTGCTTGGCTTAGTTACCTGCTAATGTGCGCAGTTTGTACAGGGCAATTTACACAACTAGCAACCAACTAAGCTAGCAAAGTTTCATGAATATGGGCCCATATGCATAAAACATCTTTTAAAAGTAAACATTTTCCCTTAATCTTTTGTTTGGAACAACAGATTAAAGGAAATGTTTCACTTATGTTTTATCCATATGGGCCCAGATTTTTATAGGAACATCACTTAGTTCATTGGCAACAGAGATTGGTGGAAATCAAGAAGGGTTCGTGATCGATCAACTGTAGCAGCTTTTTCTCATTATATGATTCTCTTAAGGGCTATCAGCCTATCTGGCCCTGAACTTCCACCATTCCTTCGGAAACCTTTAGGTCATACAGGGATTAATTCTCATGATGATTCCAATTCAATTGTTTTCCATGATGGTCATAGAATGTTAATGATTTTTATTTCCTTCTAAGACTGGTTCAAAGACGCCCTTCAAAAGTAAAATATCACATAAATATAAAACAGCGGGCACCTTCTTCTGATGTACTACACTTATTCCATATCTTCTAATATGATATCAGATGAAAACTCTTTTGTATTATAACAGATTTAGCAGTATGTGTCATTCTCCCACAGCAGGGCTTTGGTCTCGTTCCTCTTCATACACTCCACACATGTGTGAGCGGATGAAGAGGAGCGAGGTAAAAACCCCTGCTGTGGGAGGATGGTATGTGTAGAATGATTAATCCTTCCGTCTCTCGGACATACATGACATATGGTCCACACTTTTTTTTGATTGCCTGTACAATCTTACCCTAAAATGATTACGGGGTATGCTTAATCAATTGCACTCTGTGTCAATGTACAAGGTGATGTTCCAATTCCATTTCACCAAGAAGTGACCAGATATCTGTACACACAGAGTACACAGAAGCCTGGTCAACTTGGGGTGAGATGGATGCATAGAAATAGAATTACGCACAAACATGATCTAAAGCTCTAGCGGGATCATTTTGCAAGGAATCAATGCGTTCATTCTGCATTTTCTTTATACAGCCTTAATCACGTGACCAACATTTATACCTGGTCCACACACAAATTCTGACAGCCATCTTCGCGAACAGCAGCGACATGGAGAGCCGAGTATCAAGCCATGACCTGTAGGCCTACCAAGTGGTGATCAACTGACCTTTCGCCAGCACTACCACTTACCAGGTTCACCTTTGGATATGTCCGACTTAACTGGTGAATATTGAAGGTGTGAACCAGGCATATCTTTTTAATTCCATCTCCACCCACCAGGTGGTCAATTTCTTTTTCTACGAAAACCATTCAACAAAGACCAACACCGATGGTTTTCAGCACATGTAAACACATACAAAATCCTGAGCAGTTCATCCTACACAAAAAGACAAAACGTTTTTTGCATAGGTTTACGGAGCGTAAAATAAATACACGTTAAAAGGTCTATAAAATAAACCAATATGAACGAAATGACTATGACAACTCAACCTGGGATCCAGGATGGTTCCATAACTGGAATCCAGACTGGAATCCCATATGCATTACTTGAACTACACTAAACGGAAGAAATACCTGACAGAATAATATTTATGTTGTAAAGTTTCGGTAGAGATTGGTATGTCTTGTATAGCCATAAATACGCAGCAACTAATATAATACTTCGAAACATCTTGATTTCGTTTTGAAGAGAGAAGGGGGGGGGGGGCTAAGACTTCCTTCCATCTCCTCTCTGAGGATTGAAGGTTCTGATCTGAAAATCACCTGGAAATCACCTCAAGTCCAACGAACCTGCCTGAACTTGGGTCCACCCACCTCCAAGCCTCACCTGATATCATGACCCATGTCCACAGAAAGTGCTCGGTCAAAGTCACGAACTTTTACATTGTAACAAATCTATCAGCTGACTTGGACGGTGTTTTTGACCTTTCCTCTTTGCATTGTTCCTAATCAGCCCACAGGTATATTCCTGTTCGACAAATGTTAAACGAATTCTCCATAATCAGGCCTAGAAACAGGCAAAAGTCAAATTAAATGTTTGATTACCACACTTGAAAAGTGATAGCACACTCGGCAAAAGATAAATTATGATAAGACAAAACCTTGCCCTGTTCTGTTATCTATTGCTACCAGTTGTTTCAAGTAGGCCTAGTTACCTCTTGCACCTGTTTTAGGATATTTGGAACATTCACTGCCGACAACAAAAGAGCAAGAGTCATTAGGGATTGTCATCTGATGAACTTGCACAAGACAGTTTTCTCTCATTTGCACAAGACAGTTTTCTCTCATTTGCACAAGACAGTTTTCTCTCATTTGCACAAGACAGTTTTCTCTCATTCTTATCAGCAGTATACATGTACCAAGCTAACGGGATATATCACCAAAACTACCAAGTTAAGACACCTTTAAATGACACAAATATAAGCTAAATGCAGCTCAACACAAGTAATGAATACTATGCTCTCTTTAAAATATATCACAAATAAAACAACTGACCAAGCAAGTTTGTAAACCACTGCGATGCGACAAACACTTCTAAGGAAGAAACAGACATTGCATAAAGCCCGTGTCACACTGTCCCGAAATTAGACACCCGATGGCCACACGAATATGGAATTTTGAATTTCGCGTGAAGATGGCCCCGAAGTCAACTTCCAGAATCTTGCAAATTTTCGATCCCAACCGGGGTCTTCTTCAGGCTGGCACTTATCAGTAAGATTTCCACAAGTTTCCATAATTCGTATGGCCATCGGGTGTCAACTTCGGGACAGTGTGACACGGGCTTAAAGAAGAGTCAAAGAATCAAGTTGCTTGGTCTTCACGCAGCAAGAACACCGACTTGATCAGAACCTTTTATAGCAGAAAACAGTTATTTACTGCAGTTTACAGTTTACTTCGAAGTTTACTGCTGAGATAGGTCCGTCCACACTTCCGTTCCTTGACACATCTATATCTCTACCAAGTATAGATGATGGTACTGTCAGCTCTCAGGTGTATAGGAAACCAACATTCACTGGTTTGATGCTGAACTTTCAAGCAATGTGCCCCTTTAAATGGAAGGTCGGTCTAATACAATGTTTACTACATCGAGCCTACTCTATTAGCAGCAACTGGTCCCTGTTTGCTAAAGAAGTTGACGTCCTTGAAAAGACCTTTATAGATAATGCCTACCCAAAGCAGCTTCTTGCCTCTTGTGTTAGTAGGTTTGTCTCCAAGAAAATCGAGCCCAGGTCAGATACCGAACGAGTCTTTGAGGAGAGGATGGAGACGGTGTTCGTGATTCCCTACATAGGCCAAGCCTCAGTGACTTTCGGTAGCAAAATTCGTAAATTATTCAAGTCCAAATTTCTTATTGATGTCAGAATTTTGTACACAACCTTCAAAGTCAGAGATTACTTCTCGCTCAAGTGCCGTACTCCCATGACTCTGCTAGCCAATGTTGTCTATAAATTCCAATGTTTGCGTGATGCAAACCTGTCGTATNCGTTGCTGCAATGGTAGTCCCCTTGGAGCCATGATCCGCGGGCAACTCCTTTGAAAGATTAAGATCTAATCTATAAATCTCAATTTGTGAACCACTCTGCTACAAACCAGAACGGCGTATATCTTACAGAACATAGTCAAAACATCAGAAACCATGATTCCGTTCTTAGCAGACGTCATTGATAAAGAAACCATTCGTATAGCTTCTGGTTAGTGAGGTTTTGCAAATCTGACGATTCGAAACAGCAAGTACAAAATACGAAATTGGACTTCTTTTCCATTACGTAATGTTTCGGTAGAGATTGGTATGTCTTGTATAGCCATAAATACGCAGCAACTAATATAATACTTCGAAACATCTTGATTTCGTTTTATGTATATACTGAACTATTGGACTCATTCATATGTTAGACCTGAGGAGGCTAAGATGTCTTAGCGAAATATATCGTCATGTGTAAATAGTTGATCAAAACGAAATCAAGATGTTTCGAAGTATTATATTAGTTGCTGCGTATTTATTACGTAATGTATTTCAGGAGATGGCTGGTACCACAAATATCGCCTGCTGCAAAAATATCTATTTTTGGTTAGACCGATAGAGTTACGGTCTATATTAAACTTTGAAATTGATCCTTCGTTTCCGCTTCGTAGATACGAAGTGGAAATATAAAAATTCGAGATGCACCACTCTCGGTGTTACATGTACATGATAATGCTAAAAGACGCGCTGGCAGCAGGGCCATTTGTGGTACCAACCATCTTCAGAAATACATCAGGTCCACTGGAAATGAAGTTGAATTTCGTATTTCATACTTCGTGTTTCGTCAGATCTGCGAGACCTCACTAGTATCAGAATCCATTGACGTTTCACGTGCCTCGTTGAACAGAGAAGGCGAATCCGACCAGAAGGCGTCAACACACAACGTCTAATTCCATTAACCTGCCAGTTAGCTGGCCGCGATCTTCAGCCAGAGTCAATGTCATATGCACACAAGACAGAACCCCAATCAACCTTCAGCAAACATGGCAAATAGAACCACGAGCTTGTTGACATGTAGCTCGGAGACCCGCGCTGTTGGGCGACATTTAGCATGGAAACATCCTCCTGCCGCTGATCAATGCTTGGAATCGACTTCGCTGCCCATCACAAACTGTTTTTTTCTTGACGGGTGTGACACGACTGGTAGTGCCAGAGGACGCTCTACAAGGGGTCAACCCTACAGTTCCGCAGAAAAAGTCACCGGAGCAAGAATGTTCTCGAACGACCCAAGATGTTATAGCCTCTGAAGAATATTAACTGCGACCTCACTCCGGATGTCATTTCGCTCACGTCCACCGCCAATATCCCACGAGGCAGAAAAAAAGAAGCATATGAACAAAAGACCGATACCTTCATCAGGAAAGACATTTACATCAGCTACTACGTGAGAAAAGTTGTGAACGAACATGTGACATGGTGGCTCAAAGCAGTTAGTCGACAGATATAGATGGAACTGTTAAGAACGCGAAGAATTAACAAATAAGCAGCGAACAGTTCCTGACAGCAGTCAAGTCTTCAAAGGAAGGAAAAACACCTGCCGCGAGATCGGAATATGGAAAATCAAAGCAGGAGAGAGACGTTCTATCATTTGTTATTGATAAGGAGTAAAAAGACTAACATCTGACTGAATGAGTACCGACACCGTAAAAGAGCAAGAGGGTGGTTTAAAATCGAAGTGTGAAGTGACAGGGTAAAGGGAGTGGTATCGAGTTGGTTTCTGGTCGATGGAACTTTCACGCATCACGGCTTCCGCCAGCCGCTTCCTCTGATATAGCTCACGGGCAAGGTGCGCGAAGAATCGACTTTTTCGCCAAGTGCGCATCACCGCGTGACCTTAAAGTCCCCTGTCAAGAACATGCACTCTATATGCACTTATTACATATGCCTTGCTGGCCTCTTTATCGCCTCCACCAATGGTTGCAGACCCGCTGTGCCTTAACTTTGATATCGTCTGCTTCCAGAAGCACGCGTTCCTCACGTGACGGAAGTTGTGAGGGTTTCACCGGAAGGGATGACGCCTCCGAATCTTCGGTAATATATAGGAGGCGTGGATGCGTAAATCCGCCCAAGGCGAGCCTTTTTGCAAATGACAGGGCGCCTTGAGAATAAACTGCGTCACTTGGCACCAAGAAGACGATAATGCACAGAAGATCTGACTTGTCAAACGCGAGGAAGACCGGGGAAAAATTGGTTAATTTTTGTTGTTTCCCATCGCCCGGAGGTCTTGTTTGACAGTGTTGTCATTTTTCTACCTCACACGATGTTCTCGGATTCTCTGCATCGATGTTCTCGTTGTAGTCAGACGGTATGAAATTGACAAACGGGTTTAGCAATTTTCTTCACTGAAAATGTCTTTCAAGCGAGCACATCAGCGAGCACAGTTTAATAGACCAAACCTCTACCAGATAAAATATATACAATGTAGAAAGCATTCAACTGCGGACAATAGATATCATGTNCCCCCCCCCCCCAAAAAAAAAACTTGACATTAGAATGATTATCAGTCTGTGCTAATAATTCACCTTTTTAATATTGTATTGCAATATTTGAATGGATGTTTTTCCCTTTCTTAATACTGCCGAATAGCACCAACCGAGGCCACCACGGTACGATGCTTTACAGTGGTAAGGCTCCGCGTTGGATATTTATGACCATTAAACGTGCCATTCTACGGTGCCCTAGCAGGGAAGCAAACAGCCCTCCTGCCCTGTAAATGCCACGTTTCTGTTTGCCTTGTCGAGACCAGAAAGCCTTGTTCATTTCCAGTATGAATATCAGTGAAACAATTGACAATGATAATCGAAGTCGATTAGCTTGAAAACATTTGCAAATATTGACACAAGCGTGGATGCAGAGGTCGATAATGAGAAGAGGAAATGCATGGAGGAGATGTCTAAGTGTCGAGAGGTTACCACTTAGATGCTCTCGAAATGGCTACTTTTTCATCGTTCATTTGACTGTTGGAGGAAAAGCCAGTGTAACGTTTTTCAGTGTGGCCGTTTTTCTGTGTGATTCCCATTGTTCGGAACACACTGATGGGGAAGAGACTGACTGGGTCGTATTTTAGAACGTTCCTTAACGTTAAGGTCGACCTTAAGTCTATTGTAGAAGCATCGAGAACAATAGATTTAAGGTGGACCTTGATGTTAAGGAACGTTCTAAAATACGGCCCTGACTGTTTCTCTGTGTGTCGCTCATTGTCAAGTCGCCGCTTATTCCGCCAATCTACTAATATTGTAATGTCACACTGGCACACAAGCCTCACAGAAAAACGTTACACCGGCATGGACTTTGAAGTATAATAGGGTGCCTCCTCCCCACGTAGGCCTAAAATCATTTTATTTCCAAACAAATGATATTTCAGAAGCTAACTGAAAGAGACTCCTTATATAGATATAACAACTGTAAGTTAGGACAATTCATTTTACGACAATAACCAGTCTCGAAGGACAATGGGTCATATGAATATACATAAAAGTAAATGCTTTTACTTGAATTTTGCAATACAAATACACTAGGCAATGCTGTACAAATCTAAAGTAAAAGCACTTGCTAGTCTTTATTCATATCACCCAATGACTCGGGCATCCTTCCATTCGATGTGTACACAATTGCAGTTCTGCACGAGGTCTACATGTAGTAAGTCACATCATTCTCCACTAAGTGATACCTATTGCTAACAATAGCATGAAGCTCAAAGCTATGTACGATCCTGTCCAATGCAAACAATAGCTAGCATCAGACGACACAATGGGTGTGCCAACACAATACAAGCCAACAACCGTGTGGTTTAGTGGTTTCAAATGATGGTTGCCTTGCGGTGACGAGAGATTGCCTGCCTCCGCCTCGCTCATCACAATATCACAATACACGTTGTAAAATGACAACAACAGTTATTTGACACTTTCGTGAAGTTAAATGAAATCTACTTTTGAATTTGACAGGTTGCTGGTGTGGTGTTCAAAATGGCTGATCTGGCTTCGGGCGAAGTATCTGACACCAGTATCAGGGCAACGCTTTGGAAAGAAGTCTGTACACTGCATAGCACACTGTGAATGGTATGTTTTAGGCCTACTACGCGTTGGGCAGAATTGGGTGCAACATAAAGAATGTTCGACTACACACACTGTATTTGAAGCAAAGCACGATTAAGAAGTGTCCGCGGAGGAAGTGTCTCCGTCATTTTCGCAGATTTTAGGGCCATCATTGTCACAGCAAAATGCAATGTCACGTGGTAATAATATGTACCACAACGTCTGAATATTTGACGCAGCCGAGGTTGAAATACCACAACGACTGGAGTGCATTACAACCGCGGTTACCTGGTACATTAAAAACCGCGGTTGGGTGTTCAAAATCGTGAGATACACACCTGGTTCGAGAGTATATACAACCACGGTTTATACAAGAGTGGTGGTGTATAAAAACCTCGGTTTCAACAGTAAAATACCTGTACCAAATATGGTTCAAGAGTATTTACAACCGCGGTTAAATCAAAAATACCACCGCGGTTGGATTTGATCATTTTATCACTTGACCATGGCCACCGACTTGAGTGTTTTTATGAGCGGTGTTCACAGTGTATATCTGATGAGAGTCACAGACACCTATTTACTCAGGACTCCGCTGTCTCAGATCACGAAAAAATATTGAAAATTCGGTCTTACCTTTTCAGCAGGTAGTTCATCAAACTGATGTAGTGCTGCTGGGATTCGTGGGTTGTAGTGCTCACCGATTCCCGTGAGAGTGTCTATATCAAATAGAATTGTCACAAATTCATTCAGTTCTTTATTTCAAAGTGAACGAAAACAATGTGGCGAAAGGGTTCCAAACATACCGCAATTGGGTACATGAAGCTTCAGTCGGATAGCCGTCCAAGTTCTCATGCCATTCTCCATGCCAAACGCACAGGCAGAACCAAAGGAAGACCGAAAGCATGTGCTTGGAAATTCATCACGCCCGGCCGATCCTACTTACGTAATCTTTTCGGCACAAAGGACTATATGAACAGTCCCATATTCGGGTGTGACTACAAAAAATAGACGGAGCAGTTCTAGGGAAATGGAACTGACCATGTACATCGTACATCAGGGTCAACGCAATTTTGAACTTGAAAACGCCCCAATACCTCTATCCATGTGTGCTGTTAAGCGGCCTATCCACCGTGCAATATTATTGCACAATATGAGGGTCAAAATGGGCAATATTATTGCCAATCTTTCTTCCATCCTGTATGCCACAAACACATGACACCCATTTTGGGCCCCACGTTGTGCAATAATACTGTGCGTGGATGGGCCGCTTTTGACACAAGGTGGGGTTTGGTGACATAATAAGCATTCAGTAGGAAAGAACTTTATAAGATATCAAGTCTCCTTTTTGGACCACACTAGCAAGCAAAAATACACACACTAAGTTTTATATTCATTTTTTCGCCCACTATTGGTACCAGTAACTAGATAACAAGTACCAAGTAAGTCATCTGTGTCTCCTGCTCCACAAGCCGCGGTCGCCTCGCTGCTGATCTAATTACAAAATCGTACCTTTACCATAGTAATATGTCTGACGAACCACCATGGAGCGACCCGACCCCGGAGATGAACCCGCATTGCTCCAGGGCGGAGGTCCCCTGCACCTCCCCAACCACCGGCAGGCGACACATGACAGGTTTTAACTGTCAGAATCGACACGTGTCCATCACAACGTCAGGTGACACGGATGATGGATGGGGACAAGATGCAGGTCCACGATTTTAATATGAACAAAAATGTGGGATTTGCGGCTCTTATTAAAAGAACACACCAGCATCTCGGTAGACCCGTAACACACATGCACCTCAGATCTACGGCAACATGTACAGTCATGGACTTTAGTTTATCTACACCTGATGCTTTGAATGTTTCAAATACTTCTTGGCCAGTTTTAACACTGTTTGTTGCACATGACAATATATCTTGTTGGTCATATTTTTGCACCAAAATTTTAAAAATTTGAAAATACTGTAATATAGCTCGTCAGAAAAAACACTAAAAATCAAACTTTTTATTATGTAATACTTTTGTGATTTTTGATGCAGTTGTGATAGAGCGGAACTTTTTAAGGATTTTGGGCTTTGTTTCATCAAAATGTGTTGAGTAGTTGCCGAGATATTTGAGATGATCAAAAGTTTGATAAAAATTACATGTACATGTACATAATAAAATGTTCATTTTTAGGATTTTTTCTGACGAGCTATTACATAATTACGATATTTCCAAATTTCCTGTATTTTGATGCAGAAATATGACCAACAAGATGCACTTTCATATGGAACAAACCGTGTTAAAATTGGCCCAGAAGTATTTGAAATATTCAAAGTATCAGGTGTAGACAAATTTATGTCCATGACTGTACATGTACAGTGTACATGTATTTGCGGACATCATGGTGGGCTTCAGATTGACCTATTCTTCGATAGCGAACGCTCCAGCACGTTATAATTTCTGTTAGGGAAAACTTCTGACGCGTTTACCATCAAGCTGCATAACGTTTGTGAGGACTGCAATAACTTCGTAATTTGTTGCTCAGAGGCAACGCTTGTCTTTCTACACAAAACGTAGGGCATCGGAACCAATACTTTTCTTTTCTGTCCAAAATCTCCTGAGCTATGAGGATGGTTTTTGATGAGGTATGGGATAGTGATTGACAGGTATACGTTCCATCGAACATCACGATTATTCCAGTAATGCAGCATATGGCATGTATGAATGTCCACGCGCCGCTCAAACCCCAAAAGACCGATCACCACTCACGCCCTTTCATCGTGCTAAAAGATTCCCTCTTCAGTCCTTCGTTTACAAAGGATTATCACTAGTGGACGATAGTCAAAATACCAATCTGCATGTTTTAGCAGCAGCACGTGGCTGAATAATTCGAGACCTTGAAAAATATACGCCTGTTTGTACGGTCCCGAATTGAAAGCATCGTATCGGATCGACTTCTATTGTTTGTTTCACACCACGTGCTTCGACATGGGGTCATGCACAGTCATCCATCAATAAGTCATTGCATTACATGGCGTGGTGCTGATATTCAGTATTATATGATTCTTTCAAATTGTACAGCAGCTTCCGTCAAGTGTTTAACTATATTTTGGCCACTTGACTACAGCGTGTTATGCCATGTGGCGTTTCGGTGTCAACTTCATCGATAAATATTGATTTCATGAGTACCAGGTACCACCATGGTTTACCAAAGCTGTCTTTGCGATGTTGGATATCAGATTATACGTACACCGACTATGGATTTCCTTAGGGGGCCTACAAACTTCGCAACAGAAATGACATCCCTTTTGGACCTACTGCATGACGGTCATGAATAACTTTTACGAAGGGGTGTAAAACAGTAGACAGTTCATACCCTGCTGCATGCCCCCGGCAGACGGTTAGCCGGTAGCCCGGCCGGTGGCCTGAAGGTGACCGACCACCCCGCACACGGTAAACCACGTCCCAGGCTAATGGGACGTAATTTCATTGCAACGCCTATCTGATCCAATAAATTTGCATTTACGCCACGTCAGATTGCGGTAGGTTACGTAAGGCATTGTCACCATCCTTCTGGCTCGGCTCATTGATGAGCTCAGTTACGCTACGAGTAACAAGATTACCCCTAACTATCTGATCCATAACGCGCGTGCGCCATTCCTCTAATAGAATTAAAGAAAATGAAATATTGCCCCTGTTTTTGTAACAGAAACCTCGCTGTGTTCAAATGATATTTTTTTACAGGAATGTGTTGAAAACTCCTTCATGGTATGCTGAAGCAAATTTGACGACTGCAGAATTTGTACTGCGGTCACTGGCGGAAGGCAATACATCTATTCAGTTGCAACGATATCAACTGCGAATCGAGCACAACCAGTCCTACTGCGGTCACTGCTGAAAGGTAAACTATATCAACTGCGAATAGAGCACAAGGACAACAACAAAACTATGCGAGGCTCAGTATAGAGAGAGAGTTTGAGGTCATCAAGGCGATTCCCGAAAAATATCCTGCATGGGGTTCTCGCGACTGCGACACTTGGTGTTGGTCATCTGACCTAGGGAAATATACATTGGTGTTGGTCATCTGACCTAGGGAAATATACATTGGTGTTGGTCATCTGACTTAGGGAAATATACATTGGTGTTGGTCATCTGACCTAGGGAAATATACATTGGTGTTGTTCATCTGACCTAGGGAAATATACATTGGTGGTCATCTGACCTAGGGAAATATACATTGGTGTTGTTCATCTGACCTAGGGAAATATACATTGGTGTTGGTCATCTGACCTAGGGAAATATACATGTAAACAAAAATAGGTCCTCCTGTCTTATCTATTTTTGGTACAAAGCGGTTACAAAACGTGCTCTGCTAACGGACGGCGACGGACGCTGCACCACGATAAGAGCTCACTCCAGGTGCATGAGCTAAAAAGTTGCTCGAATCAGATGCTCGTTGACTATTTTCGCTGAATTTCATTTGCTTCAAATGAGTTCCCCTGAACGACGCCATCTCCAATCTTGAGTTCTCCACCACCACGTTAGTACACATTAACCGATACCAGTTTTAAATGGTAGGAAAATGCACGGGTGGTTGCTGATGCCGTTGTAACGCCACGCTTGGATCCCTCGGCCGTTGGTCGGGCTTTGTTCGGTGAAAAGACGCCGGTGGCCTGAGGGTAGCTCGGGACGGTTGGAAACGCTACAATTAAAGGACCATTTTGGTCGGATGACGGATGTAGTTTTGGTCTCAACTGGTTTCAATTCCCGGAACATAGTCTCATACGTCACATTAAATGATGATTGGCGTCATCCGTTGTTTGAGATTGTATTTCTCGCTGACGGATACTTCATTTGGTCTCAACCCTTTGTCAACTGCGACTGCTGTTACAGTATAAGATGCGTTTCAACTTCAACATTAGAAAGGTTGCACAGCGGCCCGACTCCGACTTCAACTACGAGAATGAACTGCAGTTCGCTATGGACATCCTTGATAAAAACGATTTGATAGAAGTTTTCAATTCGTCAAACACCATAAATTGAAGGCAGAAAAATTTGGCCTTATAAATCAGAAGTGCGGATAAGTAATGAATATTGAAGTCGTAACCATAGTCGTTACGACTTGAAACACGACTATAATATTTGCGATTTACGTGCACTTCCGATTACGAGTCAAAATTATTCTGCCACAAAGTTATGGCATTTTACGATTTGCAAACGTCTATCAAATCGTTTTTATCAAGGATGTCTACAGCGGAATGCAATTCATTCTGGTAGTTGAAGTCGGAGTAGGAGTCGGAAAGCTGCGCAACCTATCTATTGACCATCCTAAGACGAGATCCCCAGTCCCTGGAAGGTTAAAGGCCTGTCTACACGATCATACATTTGTTCAAAACATCATCATACATTTGTATGATGATGTCCAAGCTTGTGTGTCGATTTCTGTCTTGTGACAATGCAGCTAAAATTTTGAACATCATCATACATNCTTCTTGGTTCTGTTTCGAGCTCGCCCTAGGGCCCACTGCTCGACCAACTTTCATGCCTCAGATCCCGTATTCATAAAACTACTTAAGTCTAAGTGTGACACTTATCCTTTGTTCAACACAAAAGAAAAGTATCACACTTTGACTTTAGTATGTTTATGAATATGGACCCTGCACTGTAAAAAATCATCCGTTTTTATGGGTACCGACCCGCGGGTACAGATACCAACATGGGAACACTAAACTCATTCCGAGTTGTATGTCCCAGTACGATGGGTCACAGCGGGCCCGTGGGAAATGGGCTTAAAAATTGGACAAGGAATTTACCCATTGCCATGGGTACGCTGTACCTATTTGTTTTTACAGTGTGGGTCTTACATTCGTGAAATGTGCCAAGTTTAAAGGACGACACATACATACAAGGCACAAGACGGACGCCACTCAGTGTAGTACTAGTATACATATATGAATAGCTCTGCTGACCCTTGGTCAAGATGCGGGCCGATCTAGCTGTGGGAGGTAGATTCAGCCGCCACAATGTCACAAAATTCAAGCACTTTTGTATCTCACCAGGAAAAAACACCACGAAAGAGGAAGAAGACTGTAATCAACTGTGAGTGGATCCGACAGGTTTTACTGTGATTTAGTGAAGTGGTATGAGGTACCACGGTCTAAAATACACCTCAGAGACTCCTGCCATTTGTCTAGATCAGCTGAGCCAGGCAAGATATCACATTTGGTAAGAGCAACGCGGGAACAATAAACTTATAATTATACCCAGCGAAAAAATAGATTGTGCTTTCCACCTTTGTCTTCGCCTCCTAGTTATGATTTATGAAATCGTTGATGAATTTTTAGTGTCCTATCACGATTTTGTTATCACCGCCGCGGTTGATTTTCGCTCACGCTCCGTTAGGCCCCTAAGATGCGGTCTACCTCCTCGTAAAACGCGACCGTCCCGAACGTTTTTGTATCCCAGCGTGGTGTCCCCTCGTCACATGGGGGCTCTAAAAGACAAAAGCATGACAAGTAATCATTCAGTCATGATTACATTTGTCATTACTCCGTAGAAAGCTTGGCTAAAGAAACGCTAGGAAAATGTTCTGCCAGCCGCCGGCAGTAAACCTGGGGTTCGTGGGGAGGCATCTAGAGAGCACCAAGAAGAGGGGAGCGAGCGCTAAGAACTCCTGATGTTCACACAGGATGTGGGGAGGGGTGCGCATCCTCCCATAGCAGGGCTTTGGTCTCGCTCCTCTTCATACACTCGCACACAAAGTGGATGAAGAGGAGCGAGGTAAAAACTTCTGCGGTGGGAGGATGGGGTATGAGACACTTTTACCATTCACACCAAGACCTATAAGAATAATGAACGGTCAGATATTGAGACTTAAACGTAGTCCATTACATCTCAATATAAATTACATCGAGTTTTTCTCAAAAAGGAAGAGCATAAAACTCACAAAATTAATTCATGAATTCGTCCGACGATTTCCTCACTCTGACTGCTAGTCAACTGCAGACATTATTAAATGCATCAGGCATGTCAGCCCATGATATATGATGAAAATTCTCTACTTTCGACGAACATCCCACTTGCCGCTACGATCCTCCACACATAACATTCACTGGTACGTATAGAAGACTACTGTTTTTTCTTTCCTTTTTTTATCTTTACTTACCTTTTACTATATTCTTCACTTACCTTTTACATGTCGTAATTTCAGACAATGTGTTGATTCTATTCTCACACGAACAGAGTCCCTCTTGATCTATAAAACTTGACTCGAAAAATATTCAACGGACAGCATGGTAGCTAAAAATGCCACCATCAGCCACAACAGCTTGAGTAACTGCATATTTTACATAAACAGTTGGTCAAATGTTCATTTTTTAATATGTCATTGTTTACGATCAAAATGAACCCATAATCAAATTGGTGATATGACCCCAGATTTCAAAAACAAACAAAGATGGCCGTGCGTGCACAGTTTGTGGCCGCGTCGCGAGATTGTCAACTAATCAGAAAAAGAAAGGGCTGCCTCAATTATCTCATGTCAAAATGAATTACCCCGGGATCCAGGCTCCTTTGACGACCCAAAGAAAGGGTGCCACGCGCCGAAGCCCCATCTGTTGTGTTTTAAGTTTGCATGCTAGATGGTTAGATGGAGACAATTGAAATGTCTCCATTGTAATTTTAAACTGCCTCCTAATTGAATAATTTCATGACCACATACCGTGTGGTGAGGTTATGGACTCAATAGGTGGACGCGTGTTGCCGACACCGATGATTTTTTGGTTACGCAAAGGTTTTTACAAGTAACAATTCGTATGTCCCACACTGGCACTAAGGCTTTGCCTTGGCCCAAAATACTGAACATATATTAAATGACAGTAATAAACAGAATTCAAATTAAATGCCCCACAATTGCTTCTTGGAGATACGTGCTAGCCATGTATATATACATGTAAATGTAAATGTACATGCACATGCACATGTATGGCTGATTTGTGATATTAAGTGTTTTTATCTCTTCACGACCGATTCGCAAAGAAATGCTGAAAATAAGACCGTACTGTCCAAAGACTCCTTAACAACACCAACGCCGTTCCTTTTTCTTTTACGGATCGTAGTACCAATCTGCACCCCGCTGTACATGTATATTCGAGTG
>NMRB01004937.1:0-27795 GCA_002633025.1 Notospermus geniculatus
AACTGCAGCTCACCCAGTTCATTATTACATTAATCAAATGAAGGTACACAATAGGCCAGGAGTCAGTCGGCCATGGCGCTGGAGACTTTAGAGGGCCAGTAAGGGTGTTTTACTAATGGCCTTCGGTTGTGTCAAACCCTGCAGTCAATCGTCTGATGTCTGTCAACGTCTGTTATCATCCGTTGTATGATGAATAAATCAGAGCATATCTTATAAAAGACGAATTGGAGTCGTGAGTGGTTTACTAACGAAGAACAACGAACCCACATTATTGTTCCTGGCCACCTGGGGCCAGCACGGTGTTTTTCCTCCTGTTTGTCACTTGCTCTTCACTCTTTAACATTTTGAAACTTTCATCATGCTTGTTATGTCAGCCGTCTTTCTTTTCAGTGATGATTTGGCCCTATGGGAAGACGCTAGCGATGAAGATCTGCTCGTCCATTGTTCATCAAACAGATCCAGCAGTAGCAGTCTCATTTTCAATCCTGTATTCACTAACTGTGGAAATGAAGCTGAAAAGACCACCACAAGATGTCAGGTTATGCGCAGCTGCCATCTCGTGGCATTTTGGTGAACTTGGAAGCGATCTCGGCGTTCGAAGTGATGATCACTTCGCCTGTCGTTGTTTTACAACGTAGCCTATCAGTTAGTGTGTTGTATTTTAATGAAGTTGATGTATGATAAAATAAATATTGCACGAAAAGCCATGGAATAGTCAAAATTATTCAACGGTGAAAAAGATTATTTCACGAGGCGAACGGTGAAAAAGATTATTTCACTCGGCTTCGCCTCGTGAAATAATCTTTTTCACCGTTGAATAATTTTGACTATTCCATGGCTTGTCGTGCAATATTTACAGGGTATGGTATTTCATTCAAAAATGGAATGCGGGCACTGGCCCAGTTGTGGCCTGACATATGCCTATTTTGGTTCACGTAGTGACCATTATTTTCATACCGGTTTTGCCCGATTCACTCTTCGATAGCGCGGTTATTCACATTCGCACTCACGCAGGAAACTTTCATTGTGAGGCTGAAGATTGGAAGCCAGTAAAATCGGATAACCTTCGATAGAGATGAACTTTTAGTGAATAACCTTAATAAGTTAAAAGTAGATATCCATTTGCTGCTTCGGATTTCTTCTGGGGCCATAATTCGTTACTTGACCTAAAAATTGCGTTTAATGCCCAGTGCATTCGCGATATCCAATACATGGCAGAATAACACAGGCAGGACGAGCCTATTATTGGAAGGCGTAGGGGTTTCAGGATTGTTAGATATAAGTCAACATCACAGACGAATTTGCTGTTTGCGTAAAATGATACATTTTGTGGGAGAAAGGTTACAATAAACTAGCCGATTTTTGAGAGAAGGTATGAATTATTAATGTAGATAACTCTTATGAAACGCCTAATTAGAAATCAACACGCCTAGCCTGCCTCCCCTGTGAATAATGAGTCGATCTTCACACGTGGGTGAACAAAGCAGGCTTCCCGTCGTCGAGTGCAGGTAATCGCCTCCTGGATGAGCACTGCCTGGATTCTACGTGTAGTGCCATAACTTCTCTGGTGGCAAAGCAGTGAACTATCCTTAGGGCCATGCCGGGTATTGGAAGTTCAGAATTTCTAAAATGGTGCCCTATGTCCCTCAATTGCGATATTTTTTTCGATAATTTCACTACGTGAACCTTAACGCCACCAGGCTTGTCAAGTTCAAAAACTGTCATGAATCAATAGGGCCGTTTAGACAATGTTAGACGACAAGCCAAAAAACACATTCAGATTCAATCCGATTGGATCCGATCGACCCGCATCGGGTATCATTTGCGTTTAGACGAGATTTGAATGTGGTCGTATATGGTCCAATATGCATTCGGGACCATTTTAAATCCACATTGGACGCATTGGGTAGCGTTTACATGCAATAGTTTTGAATCACAATCGGATTCGATCGGATCGCATGTGGATTTTTGCCTGTCGTCTAAACGGCCCTACTGGAGCAGGGCCTAGACTTTGAGGAACATTAGGGCCGTTTAGGCGACAGGCAAAAATCCACCAGCGGTGGCCGGAAACAAAAAAAAGTTGGATTTTGGGACCTTTTGTAAATCAACAAAAGTCACTATTAGATAAAATGCCAAATTTCCAACTTGCAGATATCATGATGCACAACTAATAAATGTCCTATCAAATGCCGCAAACCGCATCGATTTATCACCAGTCGTTTTTGACAAAATTCGATTTTCCTGTGTCCATTTACTTATTTGAAGGACTGTGCATGTATGTTTGAACTAAGTCACCATAATAAAATTTAGCATGCCGGTTAACGCAAATCTGGTTCCACTGGCCTTCGATGGTGGCGCTGACTGATTATTCACAATGCCCCTATCGGCCCCACCCTGCGCACCGTTTATTGTCGTTAGGCTTGTCTTACCTGTTTTTGAATCATGAGTGAATATTGAAAAGCAAAGAAAGTGGTCAAATTCAAACAGGCTATGATCACAAAACTGATTGCCACGATTATCTTAGTTCTCTTCACGGTGCATAGGCGGCGTGATGCCAGAGGGAATCTCACTGCTATGAGCCGGTCACATGACATCATGGCCAAGTACGCTCCAGAAGCCCATCCCCGAAGTGAACGTCAAATAATAGGATATTCTGGAATGGAGATGAGATGATGTACGTAAAGGCAGACACAGGTGTTTGTCCATTAAAATAGAAAAACCTTGTTTTTTAGTAAAAAATCTTGTTTTTCTCTTTAAAAAATTGTTTTTTATGCTGTCAGGAAAAAAAACTTGGTATTTCTAATGAAAAACATTGTTTTTTGCTCTTACACTAAATTACTTTGTTTTTATCATGAAAAACCTGGTATTTCTAGAAAAACCAAGTTATTCACGTTAAAAACTTAGTTTTTCAATATCGTTGGTAAAATACCTGGTGTAATTTTTTTTAAGCTTTGTGTTTCTCCTCAGGAAAACAAAGTTTTTCTTCCATCTTTAGAAAAACAAGTTTTTTAAAATAAAAAACCAGGTATTTCACTCCGTCGTAGAAAAACCTTGTTTTTCTACCACAATCTGTTCATTCTACCTCGTGCCCACACGTGAGCATATAATGATTTCACGTAGATTAACAGTAACTGCAGACGGGGGTAGAATGTCCAAGTTCTAAAACTTGTACATTCTACCTCGTCCCTAAAAGCACAGCTTTTCTCCACATCCCGGCCGCTCCGTGTTTTTGGGTCATTTTTTCGGAGCAACAGTTTCTTGTACATGGCTCAAACATACATGTTATAGGCCTAACCATAACATACTAGTAGTTTCGTGTACATTATCATATGCATTGCGATTCGTACGATGGAACCCAACGTCCTCGTCAAAATGCTGCTTATTTTCTTTATTTCTTCAAGTAGTGTTATGTTTGTGCATTGTCCTGTGCCCAATCGAGGTGAAAGAATGGCGCAGCCGACTTTGGAAACTTTCTTTCGTGAGGTGCACACACGTGCTCCACGATGTACGCCTTCCCATTGGTTCACAGATTCAGTGACATCTAAAAAGTGGCAGGATTCAGACGGAACACCAAGCCAAATCACCGCCTTTCTCGTGAAATAGTTCCGAAAAAAATATTTCAGTCTAGCTAGGTCTTTTGCTCTTTTCTACAACGTTTTGGCTTTGTGACTTTGCTTTACATCTAGCTAAATACCGTCATGACGGTTGTCAATATTTTGGTAAATAAAATGGACAAATAAATGTGTTCACAAGATTCGTGTGAAACCCGACAAGAATAGGAGCAGTCAGCCGCGCATATTGCTAACAGATGGCAGCACAGTCTTAGCGGACAAAATGTAGAGGAAATCTATTATGATCGCTGCTCGATCGATAATGACTGGGTCCGCTAGATGCATTGAATTGGGCCCTAGTGACAGCTAGTGGTCAACTCGCTGACAGCTCCTATTGGTTCCAGAGTCGTTAGTGGAGCCATCATAAAATGCGGAACGGAACTAACGGCGATTGGAACGAGATTGGATCACACGGCGTTCCGCCGGTCTGGCACTGATTTTATAGGCAACCAATGATGGGGAGTGGGCGCGAGGTAGAAAAACAAGGTTCTTCTAGAAAAACAAGGTATTTTTAGAAAAACATGTTTTTCTGCAGAAAAACACAGTTTTTTAAAGAAAAAAAGGTTTTCCTCTGAACTTGTTATAAAAACATGATAATATTAGAAAAACCTTGTTTTTCACCAAAAGTACCAAGTTTTTATACGTACGGTCAGAAATCCTTGTTCTCTAGAAAAACATGTTTTTTTATCGGTATTACCATGTTTTTCAGCGAAGGAAACGAAAAACTACATGTTGTTATTTCAACAAGAAAAAACAGGTTTAAAAAACAAGTTTTTTAAAGAGGAAAACAAGGTTTTTCAACAGAAAAACAAGGTTTTTTTACTAAAAAACTAGGTTTTTCTATTTATTGGACAAACGGCGTGCCATAAGCGTACATCACACTTGCGACTGGAGACAACTAGTCGCCACTGAGCTACTGGCGACTGAGAGGATCAGCTGGAACTGGAGGCGACTGATGAGTCGCCAGAAACGGTCGATGTACGCATCCTTGCGACTCGCTGGAACTGAGATTTTGCCAGTCGCCGCGAGTTGCACATGTTCAATTTTCTAGCGACGAGTTGTACCCAATTTCGCGATGTACGCGGGCTTGCGACTGATCAGTGCCAGTTTGCCAAACGAAACCTAGTCTCGTCGAGTCTCAACGACCGGATGTTACCTGACTTGCTGCCAGTCACAAGTGCGATGTACCGATACGCGGTAAGGACATGACGACTGATTGGATCCTCCTAGTTTTACTGAGTTATTGAATTTGCCATGTGCGCGCAGCGCGTACATCACCAGCCACTCATCAGATTAGTTGCTTCCAGTCGCAAGTGCAATGTACGCCTGGCTTTAGGCTTTGTTACCTGTACGGCACCTTGAAATGAAATACAGTCATGTACTTACTACTCAGTCCTCGTTTTCCATTCAAAGTCAAAATCGGAAAATGAACGCCAGTTAAAGCGAATAGCTCGCGGGGTTTGTTTTGATTTTTGGTGGTACCTCCCATAGAGAGTGAATCTAGCCTCCAGGCAAAGCCGTGCTCCAGTCATAAGCAAAACCTGTGCAAATATGCGAACGTTCACCTGGGGACGAGGTTCCATTAAAAATTTGTTAAAATGGATTAATGACATTTTCAAATTCAGTCGGTAAAAATGTACATTTTGTACTATTCACATTGATTTCGAAGCGGCGGATTTTGCAGAATACGCCTCCGAAGTTTGGCTGTCTAATGCATTTCCCATTAGGCCTAAACTAAAATCCTTCTTTCGCCTTTTTCTCAAAACGGCGCTTGATATTGATGCATGTCAACAAACCCCACGAGCTATTCGCTTTAATTGAGAATCTAATGTTCTTTCTTCATGTTACAGATGATTTGTGCCAAATCATATAGATGATTTTAACACGGGTCATTGAACCATCTTTTTTTGAGGATGGGGATTTGGCCTCATGGTTAAGGCGTGCTGCCAGGGTCCGAGGGCTCGAGTCCAGTAGGAAGCTATGTCTTTCACCTTGGAAACCTGTTATTATTTCATGCCCAAATCATAGATGACGAGTAAAAATGATCTCATATTTGTGGTAGGTCTGAAGCCTGATCTCATGAGTTGTTCATGTACGTATGCATTGCTAGAATCTGCATGATATCGGTGTAGTTTCACCAAATCGAGAGACCTGCATGGAACCTAAAGGCTTCTATACACGGAATGACAAAAGTCGAAATTTGTCGCTACAATTGTCCGTTCCAAAATACTTTTTGTGGAAACTTTCCACAAGTTTTAAAATCTTCTGACACTTTTGTGGAGTATTTCAACATGTCGCCAGATCAAGTGTCGTCGAACTGACCATAGCACCAACTAAATTTCGACTTTAGTCATTCAGTGTATAGAGGCCTTTACTAAGGTTACATGCAGGTCTCTCGATTTGTTGAAAATCGATAGTTATTCCCCAAGCACCCGTAACTTTAAGGGCACGAAATCTTTTGTCAGGCTGATGGTACACAATAATAGGTTTCCCCAAAAAGGACAATAGTTTACGCATTCTGCCAGTCGTTAAGTTACGAGAGCTTTCTCATAGACGGTTTCGAGGAAAATGGCGCCCGTTTGTTTACAAAAATATTTGCGGCCTAATTTCTCTCAAATAACAAACAATTGGGTTTCTTGGCCTGAATCAGATGCAGATTTCACTTCCATGAACCGAGCAGTGCATGTCCCAGACAACTGGTGTGAATATTTTGGCGATGGAACACTTTTGGAGATGGAACTTCCCCAGCAGTACACGTGCCAAAACTAAAAGCTAAGCTAAAACAAACGCCAATAACAACAGACCCCTTTCGAAAGCCGGCCATTTCTGCGCCGAGGGTAAAACAAATGGGAAAATGCACTTAGTTGTGCCAGAAATTTCAGAAATAACTCACAGAAACGCTTGAAATTCGGCAGACATGTTATGAGGGCCAGTTCATTGAGAAATGTGTGAAAAAATGAGTGTCATCTATCAATTTTTGAATGTTTCTGCATTTTCTTCAACTGAACAATAGAAGGTTTAAAGTGTCTGTTAATCCACCTATTGTTCAGGTGGAAAATCACCAATTTCTCAAAAGATTTACCGATGTCAAGCATTTTTTTTTCTCACACTTCTCAAAGGTTTGGCCATCACCACATTTCTGCCAAATTTCAAGCGTTTCTGACAGTTATTTCTGCAATTTGTTTGCAAAACTTAATGCATTTTCCCATTTGATTTTACCTCGGCGCCGAAATGGCTGACTTTCGAAAGGGGCCTATACATGTAGTCCGGCCATTTTCCTCGAAACCATCTTGTTGGATTGTTACTTACTTGTACATATATTCCTTGGGGATAAGCAGTTCCATCCCATGGTCAAAATATGAAAGAGGGTTGTGCCTTATAGGGTGAAGAAGAAGCCACGGTGGTGTAGTGCTTCGGGCCTCCGACTAGCGGTCAGAGGATCCCGGGTTCGAATCCCGCTGCTGGCGTGAGACTTTGGGCAGGTCTCTTTGCCTTACTGGCCTCTCTCCACCCAGGTGTATAAATGGGTACCGGTCGGAAATGCTCAGATTGTATGCGCTGAATGAGCAGCTCATCTGAGTTCTACTGAAAGGTTTCAGGATAGACTGGGGTTAAAGTGTGAAGTCGGATGACACCTCTACCGTTGTTGATATCAGACTATAAACCCAAACTTTAACTTTTTTAACTTTAAGAAGAACACATCCATACTGCTATCGCGAGCATGTAAACACACATCGACGCCTTTCGGTTCTTCGGTAGCGCAGCTACACAACCGGAAATGACGTTACCGGGAATTCCCAGGAAAACAGGAATCATCCAGGCATATTTCGTGATTATGTCAATGGCCGATCTTAGCGTTGCATGGTCATCCTCACCAGGCGTCGATACAGAGCCGTTTTGTCCGAATGTTGCGTTCATACTCATTTTCTTAGCAGTACTGAGCGGAAAGGCGTAAGATTGAAGGGTACCTACACCGGTCGATGACCATACATATACCGGTAGGTAGCTTCGTTTTGAATGAATGTTTGACTGTTGGAAATGTCCCTCTTGTCTGTTTCCTGTACAACACCTCAGTTCAAAGTACATGTAACAGACTTCGGATTGTGACGTATAGATATAGTTTGAAACACAATCGTCAAAGGCACGGTACCAAGATCTTGTTCTGAATGGCTGTAACTGGAATAGGTTTTCCCCAGTGCAAAATATTATCACATTTCTTTTCAGAAGATCAAAAGCCAGGCATGAATGTACATGTAATAAATCGGAAACAAAACTGGTCCGTAATTGTGTATACCTGTGTCAAATACATGTAGATGCCGCTTTAACTATGTATTACATAACACCAGTCTCTCTCGAAACCTTTCTGGGGAACTCAAGGAGCAATGCCAACTCATTCAGCGCTGGCTCACTTGATTCTTTCAGACCAGTCAGTTGAGTATACAAAGTGGCGATTCTTCCGGTGAAATATCTGCCACTGTTTCCGTATGTCAGTGTTTCCATTTATCAAATGATAAATGTTAACTTTAAGACAACGTTATTTTTCATACTGCGAATTCACCATATTGTACATATAGGCCTATATTGCATTTTCGGTACAAAAAACAACGTTGTCCTAAAGTAAACGTATCGTTTGATTTGTTAAACTGGAAAACGCTGGAAGGTCCATGTACACCGATACTTTCTCTGTTTGTCCCCTGCCGTGTCAAGTCGCTGCTCACTCGGTCGGACAACAGTAGGGGAACTCTCACAGATGGGGAACATTAGGGAGTTTTCGCCAAGATCCCGAAACGCCAACGCGAACGTCAATCCTATCGTTCGATGCCACGAAGAGAACACCGAACAAAAGGATAGACGTTCGCGTTTGTATTTCGCGGAAACTCTCTATTAGAGTTTTCGCAAAGCCCCCGAAACGCCAACGCGAACGCCAATGCCATTGTTCGCTGACACGGAGGGAGCAGTGAACAATAGGATAGACATTCGCGTCGGCGTTTCGGGGGCTTTGTAATACATAATAGGGAGTTTTCGCAAAGCCCCCGAAACGCCAACGCGAACGCCAAACCTTTTGTTCGATGCCACGAAGAGAGCACCGAACAAAAGGATAGACGTTCGCGTTGGCGATTCGGGGGATTTGCGAAAACTCCCTATTGTACACGACACCGAAACTTACAAATTACGCAAGGTTCAATGGATTTTTTATTGGATCTGGCAGACCACATGTTAATTAAACTAAATACCCAGGGTAACAGTTTACCCAGGGTGGATGCAGATTTTAATAGGTGTGGCATGAGTTTGGGAGACCACACCCTTTTGAGACCTTCTATCTTAAGTCTTCAACAAGGTTCCATGATTCTTTTAACTCATCTGTGTTGTCTACCTATATAAGTGAATAAAATGTGGTGGTCATATCAATGGAGTTTGTTCTTCCGATTTCTTCATATTTTCCAATGATTTGGCCAACATTAACGTTGCAAGTTTCAGGAAAATCGGTCAGTAGTTTCCAAAATTGGCCCATTTTGACAGATCATGTCTTAAGTTTCAAGCCACTTTCAGTGGTTGTCAGACAAATGCAGACCAGCAGACCAGCAGACTGCAGACTGCAGACTGCAGACCTATGGGTGGTTATATCCGCAAAAAGTACACGTTGACAAAACAGATCGAGATGGAGGTTACAAAATCAGAGACATGCTTTTAGAAAACAGATATGTTCGTTAACAAAACAGAGACGTTTAGCTGTGATTTGGAGTCGTTCACAAAGGAGACGTTGGATGCTACGAAAGAGTCGTTAACAAAATTTGGAGACGTGTCTTATCAGAGATAGTCACATTTTTCAAACGTAGCAATCATTTTAAATGGTACGCCATACACAGATGTGGACATGATTTGGAGTCGTTCATTAATGTGACGTTGGGTGGCGCTCGTTGCAGTTAAAGGTGAAATAAGGGCCTTATATACCCCCGTCCAGACAAATTTTAATGAGGTCGAATTTGGTTGGATGTTAGTGCAATAGAGTCCAATTGTCGGACGGAGTATCTATTTTCGGACGGACGCATATTCTGTGCTTGTGTGCAGCACTGATCACGTTACACGAATTTTTTTTAAAACTAGGTCAAAGATAAAAAAAATAGAATCTTAATTCCTTAATATCTCTACAACGGTAAGTCGTATGATTCTGGGACCCACTTTTTTGGAATCCTTGACCCATTTATACCTTAAATTTAGGTTTTGGTTAACATCAGAGAGAGGGTCAAAAAATATTAAAAGTCCAAAATCCAAAATCCAAAATCCGAAACTTTTGACCCTCTCCGATCTTAACCAAAACCTAAACTTAAGGTATACATGGGTCAAGGATTCCAAAAAAGTGTGTCCCACAATCATACGACTTACCGTTGTAGAGATATTAAGGAATTAAAATTCTATTTTTTTTATCTTTGACCTAGTTAAAAAACATTTTCGTGTAACCTGATCAGTGGTGTACACAAGCTCAGAATATGCGTCCGTCCGAAAATAGATACTTCATCCGACAATTGGACTGTATTGCACTAACATCCACCCAAATTCGACCTCATTAAAATTTGTCTGGACGGGGCATTATAAGGCCTGTATTTCACCTTTAACTGCAACGAGCGCCACCCAACGTCACATTAATGAACGGCTCCAAATCATGTCCACATCTGTGTATGGCGTACCATTTAAAATTATTGCTACGTTTGAGAAATGTGACTATCTCTGATAAGACACGTCTCCAAATTTTGTTAACGACTCTTTCGTAGCATCCAACGTCTCCTTTGTGAACGACTCCAAATCACAGCTAAACGTCTCTGTTTTGTTAACGAACATATCTATTTTCTAAAAGCACGTCTCTGATTTTGTAACCTCCATCTCGATCTGTTTTGTCAAAGTCTACTTTTTGCGGATATAACCACCCATAGGCCTGCAGTCTGCAGTCTGCTGGTCTGCTGGTCTGCATTTGTCTGACAACCACTTTCAGTGAAGTGCCCTGAAAACTAATGAAGTTGAATTTTAATTTAGTCGTTTTTTTGGGGGCCACCCGATATGTTGCAAGTTAGAGATCATTAGCCCCAGCAGTTACGAAACGTGCCCTGTTAACGGACGATGACGACGACGGACAACGCGTGGCGACTGTAACTCACAGGTGAGCTAAACAGGACACTGCACAGTGCTCTTTTTTACCTACTTTTCAAGGTCACAGAGGTCAAAGTACATCTGAAATTACGATGTTGGCATGTTCTGTAATGACGTAATAAGCTATCGTGTTAAATCGTTGCACATATGTATCTGGACTATTTGGTCAATGATATCAGATATGGCTTGTGTGGAGTTCTGGTATGTCTTTTGAGGACTTCCATGACTATGCTAACAAAAATGCCAAAACGGGCACAGTGCCATCGGCACTATTTTTTTCTCAAAAATCGAGCAAAATTACTTCTGAATTAGGTCTGTCACTGGGACCGACATTGTTGGAAATGACTTTTCCTATACTATAGGCCTACTTGTTTAGTTGGCACTCCCCACTCCCGAGAAAAGTTTGAGGAAATTTAGTTGTACGCCAGTGTGCTTAAAACTGACCCTGTTGGATGACAGTGCCCGCTTGTTCAAAACGCGGCAGAGCATGAACATCACGTCGCAGAGGGCTTGTCTACGTTCGTATAAAACATCGCTGCGAAGTCATGTATGGTTAAGAAGTCGGTGCAAAATTACTGGACCCATGTCAGACCCCCTGCAAAAAAACATTTTTTTCCCCAATAATGATTCGACATCAAAGAGTTAACGAATATCTCACCTGCTTAGCGTACAGTCAATGGTCTCCAAGAGCTTCAATAACTGACGACTGCACACAATACCTTTTATCATTCTAAGATATTCATGATCTAAATTCAACACAATAACTTTTTTTTATAAAATATACGTAAACACCATAAAATGCAATATAACCGACGTGATTGAGCCATTGAACTCTTGTTCCCGGTGTGATATCCTGGATGTGAAATTGGGATGGCAATAAAGACACTATACGTATGGGAAATTGGAATGGCCAAAATAACATTTTATGTGCCAAATTCTCATTAACATAGCCGTCTATCGGGTAGTGAAGATGTTCATCTGCTCTCTCTGTCAGAAACGGTTCTTGTCATCATTGGCCGTTCAGTTGGTTGTGGTAAGTACCTATACAGGAGAATCCCATTTACCTGGCCGTCGGATCACAGCCGAAATTTTCTAAGTCCACCCAAAGGTAGAGGGAGTGTTAACAATAGGGGAACGGCAATGTCAAATTGAGATCAGCGGAACGTGTCCAATGTGTGTTAAGGCGGTGACAGACTAGTGCGTACGCGACGCGGAGCGACGCGTTTTCTTTTGTGTTTTTGCGCTCCACTGCGCATGGTGCTCAGTGGTGCCTGAAAACACAAAAGAAAACGCTTAGCTCCGCGCGGCGTCGCGCTAGTCTGTCACCGGCTTTATGGTTTTCAGTCAGTATTGTGTTTCAAAACCGCAAACTCGCCTGAAGAAGGTCTAGGCCTACTGGTGTGACGCCCAGGCCAAAAACCATATAGCACACATTGGACACGTTCCGCTGATCTCCATTTGACATTGCCGTTCCCCCTATTGTTAACACTCCCTCTACCTTTGGGTGGACTTAGAAAATTTCGGCTGTGATCCGACGGCCAGGTAAGTGGGATTTTCCCGTATTTCTCGTCATTTCTGCCCACAACGTCGCCTACTTAAGTAACGCAACATAAGACGTCATCAGTTCTATAGAGGGTCAAGTAATGATACCTCTTATCACTTAAATGACAACCTGCCTCATTAAGCATCGATGCCAGGAAGCAGAAACACAGGTTGCCCCTGGCTATCTCAGTCACCTCATCCAAGTCCACATCTCAGGTCGGCAGCTTCGTTCATCTGCATATATCAGTTTAACGGTTCCCACGTCTCACACCACCTCCATTGGCAAGCAGGCTTTCTCTGCGGAAATGTGAAGGCATTGGGTTCTGGTTCATGTAGTGAAAAGATGAACACTGACTTCTTCAATAAAGGTGATTATTAACAGAATTATTTACATTTACAAAAAAATACCACACCATCCTTTTGACTGGTGATATTGAAAGTTCACCATACTTTACCCCCAGGTCCGTACTAATCCGAATTTGGGTTTAAGCTACAGCTTACATGTAGATGATCCATAACTTATTCAAGTGCTTTTGTAAGCCCGACTTCTGGATCAGCGATGATTCGTGCAATAGGATCAAGATTTAAGCTCGAGCTTAAGTTAAACTTAAGCCGAATTGGGACTAATCTGCGGTTGGTGTATACGGGCCCTAAGGTCCAAATTACGGCAGGTCCAGCAATATAACATCACGCGCAAGTTAGTTCACAGTTTCGGGGATGGTGGCACCGAACTGCAACGTCACGAACTCAAAACTGTGTCATCAGCTCAATCCCAGGCTCAGACAGGAGCCAGCAGCATCAGAATCGCAAACGGCAGGAGCAAAACAGCTCCAACATCACACCAACGTCAGGAAGACATGTGGCATTGCCCACAATTGCACTATTGACACCAACGACACCGACAGTTGTACGTAACTGGCCAACGACACCAACGTCAGGAAGATACCGACAGCTTTTAGCAGCTAACCAGACACCAATTCAAGATCTACGGAACTGCTGGCACATGCTCCTCCGAACCAAAGTTCACATCTTCTACCCCTTCAACACAAGATTTTTCTCCAACCCTCGCCCTGCCAAGCCAATGTTCATTAATCTCCCTAATCCATGAATGAATATGAAATAGAAATCGAGTTTCTAAGGTGAAATACATTGCTTCCTACCAGATTCGAACCCACGGACCCTCGTCCAATTGGACCCCAAATGCCGGTATATGCTTACCAGGCGGCCATTTTAGAAAATGGACTTGCACATGCCATGTGCTCAAGCGAGAATGTTTTGACCTTTTGGCCAAAATCATATTACCCAGGAACGCAAGGTTTGCCCTGGAACATTTCGATTCATTTTGTCATTTGTTCTTCTGGTACATTCAGCCAGGTGAACATATGGTCCATGGACCATTTCATTTACGAAGACTCGAACTTACTACCACAGAGTAACAGGTACATCTTTTAACCTGGGTCGGTATGTGAGACTGTCGAGCAGTTTCCCCAGAGGGGAAGGGGGATGAGTGGGACATGCCCCCCCCCCCAACATGCCCAAGGCTGTCCAAATAACTTAGGCCAAAATTTGTTACTGTGACCTGGGTTTTCAGCAAAATAATGGTTTATCTCCCCCTAAAATAAATTTCTTGAGGTAAAGAGACTTTGCCAGAGTCTCAACCTAAGAGTAGGAATCGAACCTGTGGGCCTTCTGACTTTTAGCCAGATACCGAGCCACTACGCCACGACGGCTCCTTGTGGCCAGATTGAATTCTCAAGTCAGGTGAATATCGATTCCAAAGCCCATTGTGAACAATTGGGACGGAATATCATCATGTCTTTTGTAAAGAAAACCTGTCGTCTTTGCCAAATAGTTTTCAATAACTCCGGACACATTTCTCTTTCAATACATGAACAATGAATACCAATATTCTCTCAAAGGCACACTGTGTATGGCTGTCATCCGATGTAATGTTGGTGTTTTTTTGTAAAGCAGTATGCATGTGAAGATAAACAGATAGCAATAGGCCTGCCTAACAGAGTATTTTGCCTATCACGCGATTACTTCGTGGTTCCTTATAATCCAAAGAAGAAAGCACAAAAATTGACACACAAAGTGGTAAATATCAAGAAGTCAACTGCCAGGACTTAGCAAATTTTCGACCCCAACCGGGGTCTTCTTCAGGCTGGCACTTTTCCACACTAGATTTCAGAAAAGACTTGCAGAGATGGTTCCTTATAAGATATTCAAGATGGGTGCCTCGATGTTGCCACACCTGAGGAAATTGTTGATAGCTTACTTATGAATAGAGCTGATCATCATTTATTGAGAAACTAAGTAATGTCACTTTTTGGGGTACGTACCATATAATAGAATTTCAAGATTGTTACCATTTAGTGTGAACGTCATGATGTGCAGGCCTACCTTTATTGGACCCTCTCTGTAAATACATGTAGATATTGGCCTACCTTTGTTTCACCAAAATTGTCACAAAGATTTATCCAGAATTCTCGTACAAAATGCAGCCCTCAGAAATTTGGATGAAACTGCAGCGCATTCTCAAAGCACTTCAAATCATTACCCTAGCTATAGGCCAGTGCAATCCAGATCAAACTCCACTTCCCGGGAAGGCTGTCGCAATGCACACATAGACATTCACATAACCATCTCTGCCAGCTAGTTCCCCTTTAACACCAGGGTGGGGTGAGCAACCAATTGAGGAAGAGACTTTGTGAAAGTCTTACGCCGTGTGGGGCACGAACCTTCCGACCACAGGCCAGAGACCCGAGACACATTCTGTCTCTTCGTTTGGTTACTGGTTACTGCTGTCGTTTGGTTTCACAATGGTTAGTTGGATGTTCTAACTTTCCACCCTTGCCACTACTGACTTGTGGCAGACTTTATATTATTTACTCTTTTTTCACACTGGATGCGAATTGAAAGCGAATTCACTGATTCGTGTCCTGGAATTCGTATCGAGTAAATACGTTTGAATGGTGTCTATTCAGACTACTATTCAAACGGATCTCAATGTGCATTGAATTCGCTTCAGCTTGTTCACACACAATGCGATATACGGCACGCCACCTGTTGCTTGTGAGAGGCACTGTTGATGCACATTCAGTTCGGGTAACAAACCGATTTCGTTAAAGCAGTTTGGCGCGACGCCAAACCGATCTCAGTCTGAACAGTTAAAGCAAATGGCTCGCGGGATTTGTTGTGGCGCCATGACAGTTGGTCCTCGATATCAAGCGCCATTTTGAGAAAAGGGCGAAAGAAGGATTTTAGTTTAATGGGAAATGCATTAGACAGCCAAACTTCGGAGGCGTATTCTGCAAAATCTGCCGCCTCGAAATCAATGTGAATAGTACAAAATGTACATTTGACCGACTGAATTTGAAAACGTCGTTAATCAAATTAAACAAATTTTTAATGGAACCTCGTCCCGAGGTGCACGTTTGTAACGGGTCATCTCTGGAAGTATTGCATCTCTAGAATTTTGGACTGCAACTCTGGAGTTGCAATTGTGGAAGTCGGTTTTAATTGAAACACGAGGCGGCGCTGATGATCATGACATGTACAGTTCCTTTGGAAGTGTCATGCCAGCACGTCGTGTAACTTTTCACACGCACGCAGTTTAACCAACACAATTTGTTTCTTCTATTTGTCCTACCCCTCTCTTTTGGGGGAAGGGTACTCCAGTAATGAGTAGCAAGGGCCGTATGCATAAAACATCTTAAGTGTAAAATTTCCCTTATCTTTTGTTTGGAGCATAGTTTAAGGGAAATTTTATACTTAAGATGTTTTGTGCATGCGGCCCCTGGTAATCAACCGTTCAGGCGTTTTGTTTATGTCTGTAACGGAATGTATGACGCATTCTTGCGGACAGTGTGACATGTAGATGTAATGATGTATCGTGAATGATATCAATGCTCCCTTGAGCAACCTGTTTTCCTGGAGTTGTCGTGGTATGAAACTCCCGCTCCTCAGGTGATATCCGCGAGACGGTTTCTGCAGACGTCAGCTGCATCATTGTGTATTCAGGTTGCTTACCTAATACTTGATAGCTGTACAGTACATGTAAATTCCGGAGTCGACATGACGCTACACATGTGACATCTTTTAGACACTTGTATAACTAGTCACTTCCATAGTTGCAATTCCAGAGTTGCAACAGCACTTCCAGAGTTGCAACAATTCCAGAGTTGCACCGTAACACACGTTCGCATATTTGCACAGGTTTTGCCTATGACTGGGGCACGGCTTTGCCTGGAGGCTAGATTCACTCTCTATGGGAGGTACCATCACAAATCAAAACAAACCCTGCGAGCCATTTGCTTTAATGCGCATAGGGATTTTAATGCACATTCAATTTGTATCAAACGCATGGTGTGAACACGGCTTAATGAAGGTCTCACTTGACAGTTTTGTGATGTACATGTAGGTCAGCCCCTCGATTTTGCGCCCCGACCCAACTTCAAACTCGTTCATATCGGTCTGGTGTCCATTTTGTCTTATGATGATCTCCTCTCTTCTCTTGTATAGGAAAGCCAGCTGTGGTGAACACACTGTACAACAAGCCGTCAGTGACTGTGTGGACTCTTCAACGACAGTGGATTCAAGTGCCTTTCATCGTGACGTCTTATTGGAACTTGTCAAAGTGACTGCTCCTGCCGAGAGAACTGGGCCAAATATTTGTCCAGAATGGGGTATAGAGGTCAGTACAAAGATCTTGATCTCCTGACTGGGGGTTAATCTTAACTAACTATAGTATTGATGAAAAGTGATGACTATTTATCAATTTAGGAAGAAATTTTTTTCTGTGAATTTGGCACTACATATTCTGAAATGTCATGTACTATTTTTTGGGTGAGGACTTAAGTGTCGTTTGCTACTGTGGGTTTAGCCCCCTTCCAAATTCTGTATCCCTTTTTGTTAATTTCCCTTCGCTTTAATTGTAGGAAAACCTGTTGTTTCCCCAAGTGTCGATTAAACTGTCTTTCATCGTGTGAATGAGGACTTCTTACAATTAGTCGGAGTTACCAGCAGCTCGGTAACATCACGGTTAGCCTGGCTACATTTATGAGACCAGCTCCATCAAACATTGTCAAGCGACGCACGTGTACATTTTGGGAATTCTAACAGAGATTCTCCTGGATGGTACAGGTGAGTGCAGACTTTCCGAATGGGGACCCGCGTGGCAAACCAATCTTGACACTAAAGGGTCTTGGGACGAGGTTTAATCAACACCCTCTAGCATCGTTCGAAGGTTACCATCTTGAAAAGTAGTGCAGCAGAAGGTTAAATGGAAAAATATTTAACAATTGTGATCAGGCTCCTAACTGTAACTTCATTAGGAGGAGTGATGCGGTCAAACATGGCGGCGACTGATCGCTGACAGTGTCTGATTTGCGTAACGTGGTGGAGAAAATCGGCACTGTTGTGGAGTTTGGTGGCAAACTGGAATCTCGTACCTCACGTAAAATTCTGTGGGCGAGATTGGCGCAATTACCGGTACGTCATGTGACCTTGTGACAATCCGATAATGTCTTCCCGCGTGCAGTCATGTCGCGATATGTTGCCCGCTATACCATGGCTATGTAATGGCAGCGCTTTTTAGCTCAACTGTGAGCTACAGTCGTCAAGCGGTGTCCGTCTCGTCGTGCATCATCTCTGTCGTCCGTCGTAGTCTGTTAGCAGGGCACGTTTTGTAACCGGTGGGCCTGCTGGTACAAAACTTGGTATGAACTTGGGTGACTGATCAGCCTCACATCCTTCAATGAACCTAATATTTTCATCAGTATCTATTGCATGTTTTATCACCATTTTCCACACACGTTTTGGAGGGAAATTGAACGGCTCTTTAGCAGAAAGATCTAAATAGTCCTCCAGACCATATTTACAAAGAGTCTCCAGAAGAAGGGGCAACAACCCCAAGCACTTCTCTCCCCGCGCAGTTCTATCAATCATTGACTGGAAGCGGAGCACAAAAACAGTCCACAGTAAAGCGTCCGGATTTCTGGTAAAAAAACATGTTATCAAATAAACAGGTTATGTCTCCATATATATAAAAAACGTTTCACACCCAGTGGGTTTCGAACCTAGGACCCTGTGATCGAATGTCGGACACCAGAACCACCACACCACCACATCGCCGAGCTCCTCATATGAACATATTTTGGTACCCCTCGATTTGTTTCTAAGACTTAAGTTGTCCCCAAAATCAGACACCAATTTTCTCTAGCTGATGCCCTGTCCAATCGACTGGAGAATTGAGAAAACTCAAAATGAGTGGATTTTGTCTCTACTTCAGAATGAGACTCCAGTTGCAGTTGTCTCCAGTCGATGCAAGAGGGCATCAGCATTAGAAAACTGGTACTCATTCTGGGTTCGAGTAACAAAAGAAACTCATTTTAGGGACTAAAGAGTATGCTGGAGAATCATTTTATCTGGAGATGAGATCGATTTTTTTCTCTGTGCACATATTCCCTCAATTTCACCTTGGCTAAACGGGGTTCTGAGAGAAGAATTGACAGCCGGCAAATTACTCTCCAAAAACAACCTATACTGGGTTATGCAATTCCATCTGTCCTTAAGACATCGATCCCAGTAATATCTTACCGCCTTAAACTCGCGATTGTCAGCAGGTTCGGAATTTGGTTGATTACTAGATACTAAATTAACAACCGCACACACCGCGAGATGATCTGACGTGTTACTGTCTGACTTTTCAATCACTACACAATTGCTTGCCTTCAGCAAGAGAGGCTGACTCAGTAAGGTATGGTCAATGAGTGTTTTGCTCGCCCCCTCAAAAGGGTCGAAGGTATAACATGACCCACTGCAGCAATTGCTGGCAGGGACCGAAAGAAAATTAGCACTGGCCAACAGGCCCTTCAGAGCTCGCACACGCTGCGAGTTCTCACAAACGGATACCCGTGAACCCCCGATCTTTCCATTAAAGTCTCCCATGAGCATTACTTCCGCAAGTGCGTTATAGTAATTGTACAGTTGTGACACATAGTCCACATGGACGATGAAATCTTGTATCGAATAGTTTGAACTAGGTAAGTACACCATTAATATCACGATCATATGGCATCCAGTGAAATTCACGGAGAGCCCGATGACTCGATCACTTTCTAAGTCTAGGCCTCTAACGTAGGGAGCGTGACGTTTATGATAGATGAGAGCTACTCCACCCTTGCCTCGGCGGACCCTATCTGACACGAACAGATCTTGATCGCATACCACGTGTGAGAAATAGTCAGCATTAAAGTGGTCCTAAACCGCCGGGGCGAGCGAGACAGCCTCGTTTTCATTTTCCCGCGCTACGCCAGGATGAATGAACGCCTGTCAATCATCACGTCACGTGATTACTATGGAATTTACTACGCGATCACTGATTGGGCAAGTTCTGATAATTGACAGCTGTGTGACAGCTGATTGTCAAAGCAACATGGATGCAACCAGTTCACCGAGTCGAGATTTCTCCTCGATTCCGGGGAGTTTTAGCGGATATATTCACGCCTAAGAGTGTTCAATCCGACACGAGTGACACCATTGATGACGGTGTCGGCCGGTACATGCATGTATGCCAGGCAAGTTGGTCTTTTCTCAAAAGAAACCACAGAATTCACTGACGTTACACCGGCACGGCGGCGAGTTCCGCAGTCCGGCATTATGTTAATGATGCCATACACACAAACAACCTCCTCATCGTCTTAAAACTGAGTTCTTTCTTTATTATGAGCCACTTCGATAATGTTTCTGGACAGTCCACAGCCGCTGGTCGGCATTTGCTACCTTTTTAGGCCGCCCTTTCCCTTCTTTCACTTCTCGCTTCGGCATCCTCTGTCTGCTGCGGTTTGCACGACCATCTCAGCGTTGACAAACTCAGCGAAGGTAGCGTACTGCGCATGCTCAGAAGCCAGGAGCGGAAATCGGAAGTTCCATTTTCGTGGGCGGTGAAAATGATCGGGTGCCAACTTTTGCTTGGCGGTTTAGGACCACTTTAAGGATATCAAGGAAATGCGTAGAGTCGGGATATAGCCAATGTTCGGCAAGACCCAAAATATCCAAATTTCGAGACGTTAGTAGCCAGTCCGCGAAAAGTTTACCATGCATAATTCCCCGGGCGCTCCAACATCCACAAAGGATAAACTGTTCAGTGTCATAGAAATGGAAGGAAAATCAGTCTTTCCATCGCCTACATATTATCCCCTCTGACCAGAATTGTTCGTCCAGCAACGAGTCCAAAGCAGACTCATCAATGATTACTTACTATGGCCGACTGTGCACCGGTGATTCTACTTTTGATCAGCCGAACCATTGGATTTCTGATCCCATTGTCCATAAGATATTAAACCAGAGATTTTACAGTACATGTACTATTCAGAGATATGCGTCCAATAAACACAACCGCTTGCCTGACGCGCTGCTTCCACACCACCCCTTGAAAATCAGAACTCGAGTCCCTGTTTGTCCCAATAACAGTTGGAATCTTCATCCCAACCTGTTGATCAGAAGAGGGTACAGGGGCCATATGCATAAAACTACTTAAGTATGAAAATCCCAAGGGATTCCCTCAAACCACCACTACAGTGGAAATCTTAACTTAAGGGAGCTGCAGAAAGCTACTTTGGAATAGTGAAAGCCTCAAAATCACCCTTAACTCTAAGTGTGGTCACAGTTCCCTTAACTGACTCCTTAAAGCACCACGGTATTGCCACTTTCTGTCGACAGCTGGCGCCACCGGTACCATTCTCCAATACTGTAGTTAAGCGTTTCGCCCCAGTGTTGGAGAATGTATGATTACACTACAATGCACGTAGTAGCATGCGTAGTTTACCAAGTCGTCAATAGAGGTCTCCCTTAACGCGGGTAGGTGTAACGCAGGATTGGGAAGCAATACTGTGGTCCTTTAACTTCACAGTTGTGGCTGGCACAGGGTGGAATATGCTATCCATGCTGTTTTTAGCTCACCTGGGGTGAGCTCTTGTCGTGTTGATAAATCGGTCATGTGCACCAGTTTTTCCCTCCAGCAAGACCTTGTGGTTCAATTTTTTCATGTAAACATATGTGCAGAGGCAAGTCGTTTTATTTCGCTATATTACAACCCTGTGAATCATAATTTGTTATCATTAAAAAATAGGTGCAGAGGCAATTTATGTCCAACTTAAGTGCTCGGATTCCATTCACAAAATGGACGTCTGAGATCTTGTGCACATGTGCACATGTGCACATGTGCTGACTTAAAAAGCCATCCCTGTGAATCTTCCTGGTGCAAATATTGTCCCTTGCCAGATCAGGAACATGACTGCTGCTTATTCAGTGCATTTGAAGGCCCATTAACAGATTTATTTCTTGTGCACCAATTTCTTCTGCACCAGTTTTTTTTCTTCTGCACCAATTTTCACATGTGCAGAAGACCATCTTATAAGAAATAGTATGTGCACAAGAAAAAAGATCCATAATCCCGATTCATCACTNGATGTTTAGAATTTTCATCGGTAGAGGGAGACATTGTAGCAACCTAGTTTTGTTGGCAACATGTGCAGCTGAAGGAGGATCAGTTGGGGGTGGATTTGCTGAGACACTTCCCTTCCCGTATGCTGCACAATCAGGCGTTCCCATTGCTGAGACCCCCCCCCCCGTCACCTTTTCCGAGAGTATTGGGCCCCTGATGGTCATGAATAGATAACCACTCTATTTCCAACTGTCCACCCTTTCAGTGTCCGTCGTTGCAGGACTGAATTTAAATGTCAAGATTCGTTTACAAGTGAATATCTTTATTCAGTCATAATACTGTTAAACTTTTAGGGTCATATTCATAAAGGGGTTCTACACTGTATCTTTAGAACCGTCTTAGGCCGGTTCCAAGTATCGTCAACCACTGTACTTGGAACAGGTGTGAAGGGAAAGAATGTCCCAAGGAAAAACTGTCCCAGGAACAAAAGATCCTATTGTTACAATCTAATCTCTGGTGATTGGTTTCTATAGCCATCCACCTTAATCCGTCATTGAACAATAGAAGCGGACACTTTTTAGAGGGGGACATTCTTTACTGTTACACCGGCCTAAGACGGTTCTAACGATAGAACCGCTTTATGAATACGACCCTTAGACTCTTAAGATAATTAAGGTTTCCATACATTGTAACTACAAGTGAATATCTTTATTCAGTCAGATTACTGTTAAAACTTTTAGACTCTTAAAGGGCCTCTAGAGGCAGCTTTTTACTGCATATTCATATGATTACTAACACAGAACTGCTGGCATGAGGATCCAAGTTGGGCATCAATTTTGAAGTAAAATTTCATCAATGTCAACTTTTGATTCACAATTCATGAATTCAGGGTCACTAGCGCCATCTGTTGCATAGTGGCAGTACTGTTAGTAGCCCAATAGCAAGCTGCCTCTAGAGTCCCTTTAAGATAATAGCATAAAGACATCAAACCCCTTTTCATACATTGTAGCTACACTGTGACGTGTCGTTTTGTGATAGACTTGTGATTTTGACTGTTACTGAATTCCACCGATGAAAACGTTTGCCTACATTGTCACCGAATCCCACCGACCAAAACTTCCACCAAGACTGTCACTGAATACCTCCTACCAAAACGTTTGCCTACACTGTCACCCTATCTCACCAACCAAAAAACGTTTGCCTAAATTGTCACTGAATCCCTCAAGGCCGGTGTAATGTTTTTCACTGCCCCCCGTTTGCCAATGCCTCCCAACAAAAGACTGACGGAATAAGCCGCGACATGACAATGGGGGAGGCACTGATCAACATGTCTTTCTGTATTTGAGTGTCCGCCACACAATAAAGCGGGCATTTTCATACGGGGGGCATTCTCATACATTACACCTGTTTACATTAGCGAGTTTTCGCAAAGCCCCCGAAACGCCAACGCCAATTCCATTGTTCGATGTCACGAAGAGAGCAGCGAACAATAGGATAGCCGTTCACGTCCGCGTTTCGGGGGCTTTGCGAAAACTCCCTATTATCAACAAATTCCCTGTAACACTGTTGATCAACATGAAATATGATACCCTCTCAACAATGTTTCACCGTCTAAAATAGTCCTTCAACGCTGTTGATCAACACGCCAGGACCTACACCATTGTTGATAGAAATAGGTTTCTGCAGCTATTTTGTTGCATGTTGCAGGGAGCTTCAACACCAGATACTGCATCAACCGATGTACAGTGTATCTAAGTCATGTGACAACCACATGACCAACAAAATCATGCGGATCTTGGATGATTCTGTTGCATGTGTAAACTATGCTTTAACGGAGGTCTGTTGAAGGTAAATATGTTGATCAACAGTGTTACAGGGAATTTGTTGATAATAGGGAGTTTAAGAATTAAATCAAACGATAAACTTTACGACAACGTTATTTTTCATACTGCGAATTCACTATATTGCATTTTCGGTACAAAAAATAACGTTGTCGTAAAGTTAACGTTTTTCGTTTGATTTCTTAACCTCCCTGATGTAAACCCAACTTCAGACAAAAAAAACGTTGTCAAGACTGTCACTGAATTCCTCCTACAAAAACATTTGCCAAGACTGTTGTCATGATTATTCGTGTTACCATAAAGACATTGATGTCTTTATGGTGTTACTGAATCGCTCCAACCAAAACGTTTGCCCTACTGTCACCGAATCCCAGGTAAGCTATCTACATTTTTCTCATACCGTTCCAGAATCTACAAAATAATCAAAATCTTGATTCTGGCGTCAATCATTAGTCGTCCAAGCAGACATTTCTGCTTTAAGTTGCCTACAGATCGACTATTTGCGTCTTGAAGCAACTCAACGGATCCGTCGCAGATCAAAAAACTACCACACGCGCAGGTCGACATTTCAGCGGTTGACAGGAACTCGGAGCAACTCATGGCAGTTCCTCGAACAGCACGCTCAGCAACTAGCGGATCCGGCAGTTGCTCGGAGACGCAAGCGCTCAGGTCGACAAAATCGGCAACTGATCAGTCACTCCGAGTCGCTTCCATCGCCGGAAAGCTAGTTGCCGCGAGTTGCTTCAAGACGCAATGTCGACCTGTAGGCACTTTTACAAGAGCTCGTTTTATGCGAATGACTTGATCACCTAATTCCTCCTCGTCTTGTCTTTCCCCTTTCAGTGAACAGTTTGTCCAGATAGGTTAAGAAGGGCTGGTAGTGCCTGTCACCGTTCATGTGATGTTTATAGTGCAGATATGCTCCTCCGGCGAAGCCAGGCGGGAGAAGTTTGTCGTAACTCCAGGGGAAATCGTAGCCGCAGTGATTCTCGCAAAGAAGCCCGATGAAAACGGGGACGAATAGAAACCTGGTTAGCGGATGCGCGTGAACGATTTTGAGCGCCTCATTGGCGCTGAGCACCAGTACTATTCTTTCAGGGACGGACAGGAGATTGGTGATCCTTGCATTCAGGACTCCGTGTTTATGATGGACAGCGTGAATATTCTTGTACAGCCAAGCATTCCTGTGAAGCAGGTAGTGAATCAAGTAAAAAACGGCGTCGTAGATGACAACAGCAATGATAATGTGGCAGATGATAGTTTCTATTTGCGGAGGATCCTTTGGCAATATCCTCGTCACCTGGACAAGACTACGGCGCTTTTCGGTCCATAGTTCTGGATTGATTCCAAGGCCTTTATATTTCTTCACAATGAACGTATCCAGCAGCATGAGGGGTGCGCAGTACTCCACCGTCTCAATGGTCATCGTCAGAGTGTCTATACGAAAGCATTTTGCAGCAGGATTTAGTTTAAATCTATCAAAATATCGCACCCCTCCGAAAATCCTCGCAAATACAAGAAATGAAGAATATATAAACGTTGTGTGCAGTGTCTCGAAGTAGACCCAATTGAAGAGCCAGTTTGCATAGAGAAATTCCCACGATCTGTCCACCCAAGATTGGACAAGGCTTCTCTTGATCACGCAGAGGAGGAATCCGGCAACCCAGCAACCTCGAAAGAACAACACGGCAGTTGGATTGTGATGGATTTTCTGAACAAACGTGTCGTCTTCCGACCGTTTCTTAATACCCATGATGGTGTCCGCCCGAGTACTGCTCCAGGTGGTGCTTGGAAACCTGCAAATACACAAGTTGAGACGGGCGGGATTTAGCAATGGTCACGAAACAAGTGTCGCTATCTCGGGACAAGAGGTCTGCCAAAGTTTTGCGGATCAGCGACATGCCTGATTCATCGTCCGTTCGCACAGTTGAAGCATGGTAAACGGACTTGGAATCTCAATCGGCCTACTTCTCTGCAAATCCCCATCCTAAAGGGGGTTACAGGCCGACAGTGCGTCTTGAAGCAACTCGACGAATCCGTCGCAGATCAAAAAACCACAACGCGCAGGTTGACATTTCAGCGATTGAGAGGAGCTCAGAGCAACTGGCAGTTACCTCGAACAGCACGCTCATGTCGACAGCGCATCTTCCATGCCCTCGGAAAAATAGAACATGCATGGGCAACTCGAAGCAACTAGCGGATTCGACAGCTGCTGGAAGACGCAAGCGCGCTCAGGTCGACAAAATCGGAAACTGATCAGTCACTCCGAGTTGCTTCCATCGCCGAAAAGCTACTTGCCGCGAGTTGCTTCAAGATGCAATGTCGACCTGTAAACCCTTAAAGGCACTGCTCCACTTGACAGTTTTCTCACAGAAGTTGGCTTACAATGGGCAATTCACCATTGTTTGTGTCCTGTCAGCTTACAGTGAGACCAATGACACAAACAACTGCTCGCAGTTGAGTTGCCCATAGAGAGCCAACTTCTGCGAGAAAACTGTCAAGTGGAGCAGCGCCTTTAGACTGAGGCTTCATGACCACCAGCTGTTTAGCAGATCTACGTCTGATTCACGTCTCCTACCTTATCTTCAGTCCCATTGCAGTGCAGGTGCGACTCCTGAAATCTACATGAAACAGCCAAACACGATATGCCAAGAGCTAGGGGACGTCTTCACACTTGAACGTCACAACACTAATTATCTGCCCCAAGGTCGGGTCAGTCTAACAACACCCTCTCGGAAGCAGATCGAGGCAGGGCTCCCGCTGGTCGTCAGTGATTTTATAAGCACACAACATTAGTGGCATGCATCAATAACAAGTCTTAATGATATCCGAGTTAGGACGCTCGGTCTAGCTCATTCATATTTAATCGTATAAATCCTCATTAATAGGCCCTATCTCAAAATGTGGTTATGGCACGAACAACTCTTGCATAGACTTGTTTTTTTTATGTCAAATTGTGACATCGTGGTTTAAATTTGTGATTTATATTTGGTTCTTCTTGCAAATTATTGGAGTCAGTCGATGACCTCTGTTGAATTGAATGCCCGCGGATACACCATTGGTAGAAAAGCATATAAACATACGCTATTGTTGGTCCGTTAAATTCCATAGGCCTTTTGGATATTCTTGCTATTCGAAATCTCACACTTATGAATTTAGGAAATAAGGTCAGTTTGTCCGTGGTGATCGTTGCGCATGACTTGTTCCCCTTGATGAATCAAAATGAGAGAAGTGGTACTACCCGGCCCCAGTCAACTGGGCCTTGCGTCTAATCTTGACATCTTGAAATATCAAGGCCTACGGTTGTACAACGTTTATGGTCCCGGTGTAATAGAATCTAATGTCCCCCGATATGTGATGTCCTCTAGAGAGACCAAGACCCTTAATCCTGTGGCAAGCAATGCATGGGGACATCAGAAAGACGGGGACATTAGATTCTATCACACCGGCGTCTCTTGTGGTCCCCCCGTCTATATTTAATTCTAGTCAGGAGAGCGTCTGTTTTGGTCTCGGACGCGCTATTTTGGTCCCGAGTCATCATTTGCAGGACCATTTTAGCGAGACCTCTTGTTGTGTCTATTTTGGTCCCCACGTCATACCGGTATGTGTACCATAGTAGTCGTGCACGAGTGAGGATATTTCGCCAGTCATTTTTTCGCCAGTCACCAGCCATTTTTCTGCCAAGCATTCCGATCGCATTTTGATTTGACTTAGCTGTATCTAATATGGTATAGCCCATACGGTATACCTTATACCGTAATATGATACCGTATAATACGATATTATACGGTAGGCCTATCTAATTCAGTCATCATCATCATCATCATCATCAAGCTGCAGCAGCTGCCATTAAGACCATAGCGTATTAAACTAAGGGCGATTTGACCAAGGCATTCCGATCGCATTTTGATTTGACTAGCCTACCTTCATTGACCTTGGCGAACCACATGCGAGCAAATGGCAAATCGAAACTCAGTAATAGGGAAATGCACGGATCTAGATATAGGAAGATTCTTCCCTCGCACGCGCCCGAGTTTAATGCTAGCATAACTGACTTGACCCGTTTCGAAAGGTAAAATTAACACTTCCCAGATACTAGTTTCATAGATATTACCCTCTACATTTTACAATATTTCAGCTACTTACTGTTCACTTGGAACGCTGTTCACTTGGAACGCCGTTCATAATTTTTAACACGGCGTGATAAATT
>NMRB01004938.1:0-17136 GCA_002633025.1 Notospermus geniculatus
CTTCCAATTTCTTTGGACCCAATAAGCGATTTCGTAGTTACAATTATAGACTGGTACCCGGTCTCTCAATGTTATTACACACACTAACTGCGGACGCTCAGAGCTCCTTCGGGTCAGAGGTCAATCGGTATAAACAGGACTGCGTGGACGTACATTTACACACAGCGAAGCACGCAAACCAGGCCATTTTCAAAGTCATTTTCACAATAATCTTTGCCCTCAAACACCTGTGCGGTGAGTGAGGACACAACCGAAAAATTATTTATAATCATTCTTCTGTTGTGAGATATCCACCAGAATCTGATCTGCACAATGATTTTAAGTCTTAAGTTCACTGAAAATCTTTTCCTCATCAAAATGACGAACTTAGGTTCGTTTCAACCTCGTACCCAGGGGTTTGTGCGCTCCTGGGCTCTGGGTTGACGCTTACAAACCCCTGGTCTCATAGCTGAATTCCGGTCTGTGATTGGTCGCCCGAAGTAGAAGGAAGTGATGTCACACAATCGTGCCTATTATTAGTAAATAAAGCACGTGTGTTTGCAGTTTTTTGTAAACATCATGCGTGCCCTCAGTTCGGCTAAGATTTGGTCATTTTGTGGTTCAACCAACGGATTTTACCTTGTACAATCTAAATGGATATTATATTCGAAACACATCTGGACGAACGGATGATGCAGAGTATATAAAGCCCGATCAAGCACAAATTGACATATTGAATCGAGCGGTATCCGTCTGTACATTTTTGTACACAGTGATGCATGGGGGGAAACCGACTCGATCAAACATTCGCTGTCAACCCCTAAACCACATTTTTATCTGTTATTATAGAAATTACTAGCCTAAGAGTGCTAACAGATGTCGATTCAGTTAGTGACAGGCACAGAAAACTCTTATTTCGGTGTGTTTTGTTGATGAAATGAAGTCACTTACTCAGTGTCGGGGAATGAAGATAGGTGGCGCTGTGAGGAGTTTCGGCTTCGGTATTCAAAACTTAAACAAAACCCAAGGCCTATTTCAGCAATACCTTCATGTTTTCGACATTGAAAGTAGTTAATTTCATTGATCTATACTCGATTAAATTAGTAAGTGTGGAAAAAAGGACTATAAATATTAATTACAACCTTCGGCACTCGCCGAGCTTCGGCAATTTCCGTGAAATCACCAGATTCTGGTGATTTGAGATCGTGATTCCAGGGGTTAGTGAGCGAGTTAGGTCCGAGGTTGTCTGAGCGAACAAAACCCCTGGGGACGAGGTTGGGTTCGTTTTCATTATCACCTAACTGAGTACTCTACATGTAAATTCGTCAAAATGACTGACAAGTCTAGGTTCGTCATTTTGACGAACCTTGTTTATGTTCGTCAAAATGACGAACCTAGACTTGTCATTTTGACGAATTTAATAGATACTCAGTTTGGTGATGGAAAACGAACCTAAGTTCGTTATTTTGACGAAGAAACGTTTTTCAGTGTTGGGTCTTTTCATGGTGTTCATCGAAGTGCGGCCACTGTTTATACCACTCTGGGCATGCGAGGTTGTAACTACGAAATATCTTGTAGGCTGCAGCTATAAACCGCCTATACACCAATTAAATTGCTTTTGGGTTTCAATGTATAAAAAAATCCGAAATACATCTCCAGAAAATGCTGACATAGTAAAGAAATGAAGAGTTATGGATTTCGTTGAGTCATCGGCGGTTCCAGCACTTTACACTGCGGTAAGCGTATAGATTCTTACATGTCTTAACGGCACCCAACGTCTCCTTCACGAAATTTGAGGAGGTAGAGGCTTAACATATCGTAGAATGCACACTTCATACAATCAATGCACACGAAATACAGCCGGGGAAATTAAACGATGTTTTCTCAGCATAGCTCCAACTACGATGCTGACTACCGAGCAAAATATTCGACGTCGCTGTAGATTCATTTGAGGAAACCAGACGCGTAAATATTTGATCGTGATTCTGCTGTTTAGAATAATCAAATGACTTGCGTCTGGCGTCCCTGGGCCGCGTATCGAATCGTTTCACGGCAAACTAGACCTACCTCAGCGAGATATGCAGCTACCAGTCTGATCATTGGAAAACTTTTATCTCTATTGCGTGCAGCAGTATTGGCTTTTTAGTGGAAGGAAATGCAGCTCCAGGTAAAATAGATTAATAAGACTTCCGTGAGTCAGGCTCGATTTGGAAACACCAATCAAATGCCTTCTACATTGTGTAACTTCAAAGTTGGTGGTGCTTTTTTGTGCCATCATGGATTGTTTTATTGAGAAACCACAGCAGTAAACATCATTTCTAAAATCATTCCATCCCATCACTTGGAACAAAACACCTCAAATAATGCCGTAGGAACTCCTAATAATACTAATGGAATATCTGAATCTGACTGGGAAAGGTCATCGAGAGCTTTGACGGAGAACACTCAGAAGTCGCGTGCAGGTAATCTCAAAGCTTTATCACGAACCAGGCCAGCGGCAAGACTAAGGATCTGAGGTAACCCCGGTTGTTCAAGTGATGTTCCCCCAACAAATGCGGCGATGATGGCTGAAATGAAGAAAAACAGGCAAACCAGTTCGTTGTTCTTCCCACAGGTAGTTTGCGTACACTTCAGGTCAGGCAGCTGATGCGCTTTCATTCGACGTTTTTACCGGACCGGCCTTCATGTAAGATTTGGAGATCACGAATTGAAGCATGTGGACAAGAGGGGTTTCAAATCACTGAACCAACAACGCTCTGGTTCATTTGCACTCTCATTCATTTGCACTCAGGCCATTTGCACTCTAAATCTTCAACCGTTACACTTTAAAATCACATATCATGGCATGCGTTTTTTAACAAAATACACGTGAATTTTGTGTACACTGTGACATGTGTTACAATAACAAACACATTTATTTATTTATTTATTTATTTATTTATTTATTAAGCTCTCTACAACATGCAACATGTCGCGCAAGAGCGCAGGATCGTATCACATCAAGATGGTTTGTGCGGCGATAGAGGGCGCCCCGAAGCATCCTGGTGACCCAAGTCCACACAGCTCTGTTACGAACACTACTACCGGTCTGGATCCACATCCAGGCCGCTCGCTCGGGTCACCGGATACCGGGGCGCTCTCTCTAAGTAATATTTAATTGCTCTCTCTCTCTACCACTTACATTAGTATCACAAAGGGGCATAAGATGTCACGCAGAATCACATCACATCCAAATGATTAACATGGCAGGGGAGGGCGCCCCATGGCATCCTGGGGACCCACACGGCCCTGTAAATATCAATTACTAGTCTGGGTCTATATCCAGGCTGCTCGTTCGGGCCACCGGATACCGGGGCGCACTCTCCAAATAACATTTAGTATTTATTGCTCTCACACTGCAACACATAACAATGTTACACAGAGTCACATCACATCCAAGTACATGTAGCCAATACAACAAGAGAGGGCGCCCCATGGCATCCCGGGGACCCACACGGCCCTGTCAAATACCGGTCTGGATACACAACCAGACTGCTCGTTCGGGTCACCGGATACCGGGGCGCACTCTCCATAAACGTTCCATGAACGCCACCTAAAACATGTCACAAGCGTTGGGTTTCAAATCAACCATAGTCCAAAAACACACAAATAAAACACGTCAGATGTGTTGAAACGCATCATCAGTGCGTTAGATATGTTTTTAATCTATGTGCTTTTCGTCGCGTTAATGTGTTAATTTATTACCGTTACACATGTCAAAATGTACAAAAAATCCACGGGTATTTGTTAAAAACGCATGATATGTGTTTTTAAAGTGTAACGGTTGAAGATTCAGAGTGTGCGCCATATTTCGGAAAGAAAACCCACATCACTGCCCATTTCATGTCAGTTCCTTTGTGTTTCATCCATTGTGCGCCATATTTCGGAAGGAAAACCCACATCACTGCCCATTTCATGTCAGTTCCTTTGTGTTTCATCCATTGTGCGCCATATTTCGGAAGGAAAACCCACATCACTGCCCATTTCATGTCAGTTCCTTTGTGTTTCATCCATTATTTCTTAGAGATAAACCTATGTCCCTTCAACGAGCTCACCGTCTACCATGCAAGCGCTGCTGAGCGAGATAAAGGAACTCGTGTGGTACATGCGATGACACGCTGTTACCAACTCAATTTGAAACGCAATTCCCAAAATGTGTCCACCTAGAAACATTCCTAATGCTTCATCCCAATGGATATCTGTAGATAACTATCGTTCAATCTTCCAATGACTTCGATTTCAATCCGAATTCAAATTCTTTAATCTAAATTAAACCCTGCGCGTTATTTGAAGGGGGTTCATCTCGCTCTCATTCTTTGTCGAGACAGAGAAATTGGATCTGAGATCCGATAGTTCATGTGAACCAATATACAAACCAATACAGAGTTTGCTATAAAGCCAAATCATCGAAGCATCAAACATGTTAAACATTAGATACTGACAAAGATAAATTCGACATTGGTTTCAGAGCTCCCCAAAACCACATTGGTTTTCAGATTGCATTGGCTTGATCTGAGCGATTTGAGAATTGATGCGTTCGGCCAAAGGAGATTAAGGCAAATTCTCACCAATTACATTTAAAATTACTGTCCTTTTGATAGAAATATCGAGGGCTTCGCCGTCTAATAAGCCCTGAGATACGAAGCACTTCAACAAGCAGGTAACGGTGATAACATTTCAGCTCAACCAAATCTTTGAGGCCAGAAGACCCTGCCAGGCTTCCAAATACTTCTTTCAAAATTGGACAAGGAATCAGTTAAAGGGGCACGGCATGCGATTTCCTACCGGTACTTTGACTGCCGACGTAGAGAGAGCCACCTAGTGGCAGCAACACGAATTACTATTAAAAAACATTAGAAATGTACGTAGTACATCGGGTTCATTCGTCGACAACGTAGCTTCTCCCTGGTGTTGGAGAGTGGCGCATGTCGAGAAAAAGTGGCATACCGGACTCCTTTAAGGAATTTGGCCGCTCTTTACAAGAAGAACCCGGTTTTATACCTTATCTTTTCCTGTTTTCTTTTCATTTTCTTTGTTCCTGCTTCAAATGTACTGAAACGAAATCATTCCTACCATCTAATACGGTAGGATGTTTCGGGGGAGGGTGCGAGAATGCGACATTGTGGTGATGGGCGGGGGGTATGGCACGGCACTTGTTAATCATTCTAGAAAGAAATGCTATATTCTCATTCAGAGATACACGATTAGAAAGATGAAGTACATGTATATACGATTTTCTAGAGTTTCAGATTGTAAAGTTCCACTTGAAAAAGACCCCGGTTGGGGTCGAAAATTTGTGAATTCTGGAGATTGACTTTTTGCTTATTATCATCTTGTGTGTCAATTTTGTGCTATTCTGTATCTTCGATTAGAAAGACAAGTAGTTAACTTGGGCTTGACTCTGTAAATTCAGATACATCAGCATGTGTTCGCTGAAACATTGGGTTTATCTGAAGTTGTAACAAACGATGCTGAATCTGGTTCGACTATTGGTATTCTGAATGGTGATATTTAAACGGACGCAATTCTTTTCGCGGTAGTTTCAAAGGATGTGCCTTTAAGTCCATGGAAGTTACAGGCCTACCTCGACTCAACAACAATCAAAACGACCTTTTTTTTTTTTTTTTTTTTTTGGACGTTTTTATATAGCGCATTTCCAGTTGAACTGCTCAATGCGCTTTACATTATTGCCCCAGCTATAGGTCTGTTCATTCCAATTTTACTTTCTCCACTCCCAAGGGAGCATTACAGTCCCGGCAGCTGATTTCAGCGCTCTTGGACTAACATTCACATAGACCATCACTACCAGCCAGGTACCCCTTTTACACCTGGGTGGGGTGAAGCAAGCGAGGCAAAGTGACTTGCTCAAGGTCACAAGCGAGCGCCATTCCCTTTTTTAATGTATTTGAACATTTGACCTGGTTCTCAGAGATATATTTGAATTTACAAATTAGTCAACCATCATGATAGATATCATGACTTCTCTAATTTAACCATTGGTATTAATTCATATTGTTAACCCAAGCATAAAGATTACATTGGAAAGAATAATATTCCCATTACGAATAACTGATACGCTTGTAGCTGATAAACTGAAATCGAAATAACACACAAATATGAACCAAAAATTAAATTGTTTTATCATACTCTGATTACTATTTGTTGAACACAGGATATGGAATTTTACAAAAAAAGTACAATAGGCCTACATGGAGTAGGAAATAAAGACTTAAAAAAACGCTTACTGGCTGATGTTCATAAAAGGAAGCAAAAGCTTTTACTTCAAGTTTTGCAGTACATTTACATTGGACATTTGCTAACTTTATGAATACAAGCAGAAATAAATAACGAGATCTTGTTATTTATTTCTGATACAACACTGAAAAAAAATTCTAATCATACTGAGTACTTTCGGGGTACTCAATTTATCCCTGAGATGAGTAGAAAGGTACTCATATTGAGTAGAATGGTACTCATAGCGAGTAGAAAGATCCTCATAGCGAGTAGAAAGGAACTCCAAATGCAGCTCCTTGGCCCGATGAGTACCCAATGAGTACCTTTCTACTCATCTCACGGACAAAATGACCGATGAGTAGTCCAAAGTACTCAACATGAGCCGGAATTTTTTTTCAATGAAGCCATTAGGTAGGCCTACTTCCTCGTTCCTGAAATACCGGGAAATGCACGGTATAAAATGTGGCCAGCCACAAAGCTGGCGCATCGATTTTGCTGAACAGGACCAGATTATATGACGTATTATTAATTAAGGTTTCAGAAGCTATTGTAATTTTGAAAACCACAATCAAATTTATGAAGGAAGATATAATCAGAAGACAATATTATGTCAGCCGACATCGATAGTCCTTTGTCGCATTCGTTTCGCTGCCTATAAGAGGGCATTCCTCCTTTCTATCAAACCTGTGATTCGGGGAATCGTACAAATTCTGAGCGTTGGCACTTATTTACACCAGTGAGGATACATACTCGATTTTTCTCCATATAAGCCTGCATTCGTTAGATGATAAGTAAGAGTTGTTTTGTATCTTTCTATAAGGCCTCGTAGAGTAACATCATAACGCGGAAAAAGAGTAATGAATCCGACTGTTTGGCCATGCGAGACATTTGAAAGACATGACATGGACTTGCAAATATAGGCCTGGTCAAAAGACCTACAGGAGATAGTACAAACCTACACGTATTTCGCATTCATATTTTTTTGCCATGGTATTACTCAGTACATTGTGCCGGCTTTCGCTCGGCCTACATATTTCGTCATGTGTGTCTGATCTGTTGTGCAAAATATTAATGTTCGTCTATTTGTCTGCATCGCATCCGGAACAGTAGGCCTACATTTACATGTACAGTCATAGACATAGTTTATCTACACCTGATACTTTGAATATTTCAAATACTTCTGGGCCAATTTTAACACGGTTTGTTCCATATGAAAGTACATCTTGTTGGTCATATTTCTGCATCAAAATTTTGGAAATATGGAACATTTTTATTATGTAATTTTTTTGTGACTTGTTGCAGTTTTGATAGAGTGGAACCTTCTAAGGATCATGGACTTTGTTTCATCAAAATCTGTTGAGTGGTTGCTGAGATTTTGAGATTATCAAAATTTCGATAATTTGAGATTTTTCAATTTTTCACAAAATTTTGATATCAATAGACAGAGCTCACCTAAAAACCAAGAAGTATGAAGTTTTGGAACGTTTAGCCGAAACTGGTTTGAAGTTAAGCATGTTTTTGAAAATATAATAATAAACAAGAAGTCAATCTCCAGAATTCACGAATTTTCGACCCCAACCGGGTTCTTTTTCAAGTGGAACTTTACAACTTTGTAAAGTTCCACTTGAAAAAGACCCCGGTTGGGGTCGAAAATTCGTGAATTCTGGAGATTGACTTCTTGTTTATTATCATTTTGTGTGTCAATTTTGTGCTTTTTGTACCTTTTTGAAAATATCAACATTTTGATACTTTGAAAAATACGCCAGTTAAGGCAAAAAGCTCCAAAATTTTGCAAATCCATATTCTGAGGTTAGCCTTATTTAATGGCATCAAAATTTCCTACAAAACACGAAACTCTCAAATTATCAAAATTTTAATCTCAAATATCTCTCAGCAACCACTCAACATATTTTGATGAAACAAAGCCCAAAATCCTTAGAAAGTTCCACTGTCACATCTGCAACAAAAATCGCAAAAATATTACATAATAAGAAGTTTGATTTTCACAGCTTTTTTTCTGATGAGCTATTACATAATTACGATATTTTCAAATTTCCAAAAGGGGCTGTTCACTTTCGGAACCATTTTCCCAACTAATTTTTCATTATGTTGCAGTTGTTTGATTTTCATGATAACTTCAGGTATAATATTTTATAATGTGAACTACATAATCATGAAAGAAAAATGTGACACCAGCTTCATTAATTAGGAAAACAAAGAGCATTTGCAAAATGTCCGAAATCAGCATGAAAACAGTGAAATTATTCCCTAATGTTTGTTGTACTGGGAGAGTAATGGTATTATTTATCATTCATCGAAAAATCATTCCTAACCATATTGGTCATGTTGGTTTTGCTGAAATATTTGCATAAAATGTGTGATTTTCTTATTTCTGGACCCCTACTTAAAGCTGAACTGCATGAACAAAAACGGGAGATTCCAGCTTTGAAAAAAGACCACCACGCCACGGTGGTGGTCAAGAGAAATGCAAACGACCATAAGGCACTTTCAAAACAGCTCCAGAACATGATAGACTACCAGGCTATTTGGTGGCGCCACTGTATTCACCCTGGGTCTGTCAAAGGAGCAACATCAAGAGGTGGCGTCCAATGACGTCTGCAGGTTGAAGGCATTGGGTTCTTTCCGAACCAGAGTGTAAAGTTGGTCACCATTCTATAGTGTTCACTTTTTGTTGATATTTATGGTGTTATCCAAGCACCAGTTGAAACCATTTTACGCATTCAAAAACAATACAACACTCATTTGACGTACATGAACGTCATCAGATATTACATATACGTTGTGGACAATTCTTATTTTATTTCTTTGGCCATAATTACCATAATCAATTAAATATTCGTACTACAAATACACACACATCACGCGAGTCATGTACGTATTATTGCTCAGATCTGTGAAAATATATTCAAATAACGAAACTATGGCAAAAGAAATCAAATAAGATTTATATGCAACATGTTGGCAATGATACCAAATGGAGTTTCTGAAACTCAGACGAGTGGTGTATTATTTGTTGATGCCGAAGTTTTTGCCATTGTACCATATATTTCAACTGGGCGCAAGCACTAAAGAAACCTGACCAACCTCATACTCAGGTTCCTACGGATCGTACTAAGTCTATCAGGCTCTGTCACTTGCACACTATCTCTTGATGTGTCTTGATTGAAAGCCTGAGCTTGAATACAGTGGCGCCACCAAATAGACCGGTAGTCTATCATGTTCTGGAGGGACTTCGAAGGGCGTTCGCACTTCTGTAGACCACCATACTGCGGCGCTGTGGTTTTTGTTCATGCAGTTCAGCTTTAAGTGGGGGAGAACAGACCAGCACATCTAGGCCTGTCAGATTTGAATGGAATGCTGTGGTAAAGATTATGGTCAATATCATTATCAGTGGTTTGTTGGTGTTGCGTTAGGTCATAAAAGGGAATACTTGAATTTGACGTGCCACTGATCACTTTGGCCTACCCAAATGTCATGGTTGATTATACATGTTGTAACTGATATTGACCATATTCTTTACCAGAGCATTCCATTCAAATCTGACAGGCCTAGATGTGCTGTTCTGTTCTCCCCCCAGTTAAATAGGGGTCGAGAAATGAAGAAAATCACACATTTTATGCAAATATTTCAGCAAAACCAATATGGTTATGAATGATTTTTCGATGAATGATAAATAATACCATTACTCTCCCAGTACAACAAACATTAGGGAATAATTTCACTGTTTTCATGCTGATTTCGGACATTTTGCAAATGCTCTTTGTTTTCCTAATTAATGAAGCTGACGTCACATTTTTCTTTTATGACTATGTAGTTCACATTATAAAATATTATACCTGAAGTTATCATGAAAATCAAGCAACTGCAACATAATGAAAAATTAGTTGGGAAAATGGTTCCGAAAGTGAACAGCCCCTTTTGACACAGAAATATGACCAACAATATATATTTTCATATGGAACAAACCGCGTTAAAATTGGCCCAGTAGTATTTGAAATATTCGAATTATCAGGCGTAGATAAACTAATGTCCATGACTCTACATTATGGAAAGGAGACATGTCCTGGTTCTCAACACCGACGATCGGTGGAACGTTGCTAAGTGTCTTGATGAATATTGAAAAATAATCAAATTTGAACCACGTTTTTTCTTACGTGCGCTTCCGATGAAACTCTCCTTTCTCCACGGATGTGAGGAGGGCGAGTAACAGGTAAATCATCTAATTAACCGCGCGCAGGTAAAAAGCCAATCTCAGCAACACGAGTCCAAATCTGATAGAGCCCGTGAAAGTGATTTGGGCCAACCAACAGAAATAGTCCGTCAAGTGGCCCCTCGACAAAATGAACAGCTAAACATCCTAATAGTAGCCTACATGAACGTATATTGGCGGGGGTACTGAACTAATCCTTTGTTTTGCAGAGGATCAAATCATGGATGAGGAACCAAAGGTCTCAACACAACATGATATCTGCGTTATTTGCCTCGAAAAGCCGACGAATGCCAAGTCACTGCCATCATGTACGCACCTATTTTGTGAACGATGTCTAAATACCTACATAGAAGGACAGAAGTCGCAGGAAAGTGTGGCGTGTCCTACCTGCACAATCGTGTGTCCGATGGAAGAATTAAAATCCGACTTGGACAGCGTTGAAATAGATGTATCGGAGGAAAAAACGACTTCGAAAATTGAACACTGCACGTTGTGCTCATATAAGAGCCTTGAATCCGAAGCTGAGTTTTTCTGTGAGAATTGTGAAGACACCTTACTTTGTCAAGAATGCGCATCGTCTCATACAAAGAAGCCACATTGGAGGCAACACAATGTGAAACCCCTTACAGCGTTCATGCGGTTCGCACATTATTGTAGAAAACATGGAAATCGACCTATGCAACTTCTGTGTTTGGACTGTGATGTAACAATTTGTGAAGTGTGTGCAGGTTTGGAACACGATGACCACGAAACCGGGGATATCAAGGCAATGATTAATCAGTTATCACATATCTGTACACTGATAGGTGCTGCTGGTCCGAAAATAGCCACCCTCAAGCGTAGAATTCTTGATATCCGGAAGCAAGAAGAAGGCGTCATTGCCGAAGTCCAAGACAAAGCAGAGCAAATTAAGCAAGGAACTGACATAAGCAGGGACAACATTGTTGCATCAATTCGGGCTCAAGTCAAAGGGAAGCAAATGGAGATGGAAATTAATATCCTCGAGGACGCCTTCCAAGATATTACAAAACATGGAACTGACATTTTATCGGTTGGCATTTCCAACGTGGAGCAATATCATACCGGGTTAAACACAAAAACCACGATGGAAAAGGAGAATGTTGATACCTTGACAAAAATTGACAATCTGGAACGCACACTTTCTACTCTTCCCGTCCCCACGTTTATTCCCGGCCGAACAACACCAATATTAGGCCAACTTAGCCTCACTCCTGGAAACGCAGAGGTTTGCACTTTGTTGCTGGGAGGGAAATTTCAGAGAAAGCCTTGTTATAAACTGGATAATGCTTTCGTGTCGAAACAAAACATACAAACAAAAGGCAAATTAAAGACAATCTTTTTGTGTTATGAACACAACCGAAGCTCCCACTTAACAGCGCTCACAATGACTCCCAGCTCACCGAATAAACCGTTTAGCACACCTGCAGGCTCAGGCAGTGAGGTGCTAGCAGCCCTTCCGTTCAACGACTCTGAAATGATTACTCTAGAGTGGAGACAGAAGAATCCACCTAGCTATGATTATGATGTGCAGTGGGTTAGTTGTATGCAACCCTACATATGCCAACGTTGTACTGACGATCAAAAACAGGTATCCAGTCGTTACTTAGATATAGACAGTAAATTTGTCCCGCTCTCGCTATCCAAAACAAGGAGCGATAAATTTCTTCTACTCTGTAAAGAGGAGTCTCCGCTCCGGCACTCAATTTATTTGTTGTCAAAGGAATTCTCTGTGTTCAAAGGTCCGATTCGCCTTCCACCGCAAACAACCTCTTCCTTGGGGAAAGATAGTTTCAAAATGTGTTGCCCCGAACCTACAGATGTGGTACTTGTCCACTGCAGGAATCAGGGAAAGGTTATCGCCATGTCATTGAAAATAAGACAGGGTAAATCAGGATTCTTCCTTCACGGGTCTATGGATAAAGCAGAGCATTACATCCAAACGAAGCCTGACCTCTCACCACCGTTGGAATGTCACTACATCATGGACATTTGCTGCGACGGCGGCAAGGTGTACTTGTGCACCAAAAAAGGACGGCGGACGGGACAGTCATCGGAAGCGGGAGAGATTCGATTCTATAAGGCCACGCTCTCATCCGATAACAAATGGGAGTTCGTGTGTATTTCTTTGGTTGACCGATCGGGGAAACCCTTCGACAGGCTGGAGAAGGACGAATTGCTTTACATTGGAGCTCACACTGGAACGTTCATGTGCATGGTGTACAGCCCCATTACCATTGATGAACTTGGACTATCGACCGAGCCTGGAGTGAACGTAACGTGGTATCATGCTACTTTACCGTAGAACACACACTGAACGTCTCAGTGATTGCTACTTGTGCTTGTGCCAGAGAGACATCTTACTGACTATATCGAAGATAAACAGAGCACAAAAACTATCCATAAACCGTTCAGAATGCCAGGCCTGCAACTGTAGCGGATTTGATGGTTAACCAGCTAGAGCAATCAAATTCGATAAAGGAGAACGATCGCATTGTATGCTGTTAACGCCTAGAGATGTTGACGTCAACTCTCCTTTTTCGAATGGATATGTGTAGTAAGAAAACTTTTTATTTTTACGTAAAAATACTAGATGTATGCAGTATGTGGGACGTGGTCATCGTGCAGCATTCTCAAATGTTGTACTTACCTTACCCACTTATCAATTTGGTGCAAGTAAAATCAAAGGATTTCACCACAATGTTGAGTTTGGCATCAAGGCAATGATTAATCAGTTATCACATTTCTGTACACTCATAGAAAATATCCACCCTCAAGCGAGAAATTCTTGATATCCGGAAGCAAGAAGAAGGCGTCATTGCCGGAGTCCAACACAAAGCAGAGCAAATTAAGCAAGGAACTTACATAAGTAGGGACACCATTGTTGCATCAATTCGGGCACAGGTCAAAGGGAAGCAAATCGAGATGGAAATTAATAGCGTAAAACGGGCTAGAACGTGTAACCCTTGGCCAAATAATGCCTCGATGTTCTGGAGCACCCTTCCCGTCCATGAAGTTCGTAAAATGACTGTAAAAATTTGCCACTATACGTCCACTCCGTTCGGCAAAATTTTCAAAAACCTATAGTACTGAGAACTAGCTCATTGTGACTGGGGCATAAGTGTCACAGAGATATCTCAAAGACCACATCTCCAACCCTGAGCATAAAAACATCCTAAATAAGACAAAACGTATGCATTTGTCGATATCACATTTCGTCGTTTTAAGGAAAAAGCAGTGAAATTAGAGAAATTTTCATCTACTACATGATGATGTAAGTTTTACTGTTGGGTGACCGAAACAAATGGGTTATTTTCATGCCAGAAGTAAACTGAAATAACGTTAGGGAAAAAAATTCAGTCACAACGCTCGCAGCGACGCCGTGCGGTGCAATTTCGGCGCCCTCCTCATTAGCTGCAAGTAAAATCAAAAGGGTTTTCACAGGAATGTTGAATTTGGTATCGTCAGGCTAGAAACCTGAGGTCGGCGCCGGTTTCTATTTCCATCTTTCGGTCTGAAATTGGAGAGTATGGTCACATCACCTGATGCCATCCCGTTCCGATTCTTACAGGACCACATGTGATGCTACTTAGATATAGTATAAAGTGTTTTTCACATTGAACTGGCCAAAGGTACTTGGCTGACCTCTTGTCACTAAACTGTAATGGCATGATCACAAATAATAATGTTACACAACCCTCGGCAGCCAGTGTCATGGCTGAACAGCTTTGACTAACACCATGAAAGACTATAATCTGTTTTCAAGTCAGTGTTGTGCAACACCACTACCTCTTGGTAAATGTGGTCTGGTCACATTTCTGAGTTGAACTAAGTACCTTTGGCCAGTTCAATGTGAAAAACACTTTGGCTGTGGTTTGGAAAATAAATGTACATTGTTTTCGTTTTTGTACTTGTAAATAATTTTTCTTTAACTATTCATATCATTGATTAGCTTGTATTCGTATTCATATACCCGAGTTTACAATGTAGTTGTTCTACAGATACAGATGCTGTGCTTTGGAAAATGAATGTACCGAACTTGTAAATTGTACATGTACATGTACGTCAATAGGAGCTGTCAGTGAGTTGACCAATAGGTGTCACTGCGGCCCAATTCAATGCATCGGCCTATAGCCAGCGGGCCCATTCATTCTTGATCGAGCACCAATCACGTGGATTTGCTGTGTATTGGTCCTCTAGAACTTTGCTGCCATCTTTTGGCAATACGCGCGGCTGACTGCTCCTATTGTAGAAATGCCGTTAGGTTGTATTCGATATAATGTACGTATGCCTGCCCATTTGCTTACAATAAATGCCAGATGCTCTAAAAATACAGTTGTGCTTCGGGAAATGCTTGTTGTTGTGAATATCAAATTTGTCAACTACACATGTACAGATGGTGTTAGGGTCTTGGCCCATTTGGACGCTGCGAGCAACACTGTACTTTGACAACATATCGGCTACATCACACGTGTATGAAATTTTCGTATGAGTAACGCAACCCTTCCTCATGGATCATTGCTCCTCGAACATGTCGAAAGTCAAGTAGATGGCCTAAAACAACTCCGGAACGAGTTGAGTTGATGAGCAGATGAGTCTCATAGCGCTACATCAGGCTCGATACCGCTGAACATGGTACCTTAGCAACGCGACTCATTGTTCCGCGTATCGCAAATACCGGGAAATCCACCCAGTAAAATGTGACCAGCAGCCATTTCCCTGGCGCATCGATCATGTCGATTTTGCTGAATACGACCAAATAATACATGAAGACCAAAATGTTGCAGATACTGTAGCAACTTTGAAACCCGTTACCTATCATATACAAAATACAACTGCCAATCAACCATCGATTATCCTCCTCCCACTCGTTTCACTGCCTGCACAGACGGAATCCATCCTTTATACCCAGCTGCTACTGATTCGGCGAATCGTCGTACAGACTGGGCGTAGAGTCTACAGGTCTACAACGTCGTCCACGGGATGGCGATTCGGTTCTCCTTCAACGTATTCTGTTGGATGTTACGGACACGTGAGTACATTTTCCCCTGTTTTATGGGCGCTGTAGAGTAATGTTATCACAGGTGGAGAGCTGAAAGAGCTTGGGCATGCGAGACATTCGGGGGAAAACATTGCATACAGATGTATGCGAATAATGCGGGAAATGATCTTGCAATGACCTAGTTAAACGTACATATATAGACATCTCCCACTATATACTGCATCGATTAACCACTTTCGCATCCTACATTAAATGTCAGCATTCCGTCGGCCTCCCAGCCCATAGGCCTATACTTTGTTATGTGCGTCCAATCTGTTTTGGGTAAATTTTCGTCAATTCAAACATGTCTTCGTCGGATTCGTAATATTAGACCTATACACGTGGAAAGGAGAAGCACCACCTGGTTCGTTGATACATACGAACAAAAATATCGGCAATGGTGATGTCGTCAGACATGAATTTGAATAAATGCTAAATCTTTTTCTTACACGTGCCTGAGAGCATGAATATTGAGAGATTACTCTTCTTTTACCATAAAAGTAGACAGTGAGTAACAGGTTGGTCACGATAATAAAGCAATCAAAAGCTGTCAAGACACCAGTCCTAATAATGGTCGTAAAAGCGAATGGGGACAGTCAGCAGAAATGGTCCGTTTGTCGCACCTCGAAAAAAAAACGGTTTGTGTAGGCTATGGGAGACAGGTAGTTGGGGTAAACCAGCCCTTTATTTTGCAGAAAGGATCAAGTCATGGATAAGAAACAAGGCTCTTCAACACAACATGACATCTGCGCCATCTGCCTCGAACAGCCGAGAAATGCCAAGTCATTGCCATCATGCACGCACCTATTTTGTGAACGATGTCTGGAGAGCTACATAAAAGGGCACGAATCCCAAGACAGTGTGGCGTGCCCCACCTGCACAGTCGTGTGTCCTATGGAAGAAATAAAGTGCGACTTGGAGGGCGTTGAAATAGATGTTTCGGAGGAAAAAACGACATCTTCGAAAATTGAACACTGCATTTTGTGCTCATATAAGAGTCTTGAATCCAAAGCCGAGTTCTTCTGTGAGAATTGTGAAGACACCTTACTACTTTGTCAACAATGCGCATCGTCTCATACAAACAAGCCACATTGGAAGCGACACACGGTGAAACCCCTTACGGCTTTCATGCGGTTCGCACATTGTACAAAACATGGAAATCGACCTTTGAATCTTCTGTGTTTGGACTGTGATGTAACGATTTGTGAAGTGTGTGCAGATGTGGAGCACGATGACCACGAAATCGGGGGTGTCTATAAAACGAAGACCTAAGACCTAAGACCTTAGACCCACTATAAAACAAAGACCCTGGTAGCTATAAAACACAGACCCTACTAGAAAACGAAGACCCTGGTAGCTATAAAACGCAGACCCTACTAGAAAACACAGACCCTGGTGACTATAAAACGCAGACCCTACTAGAAAATGAAGACCCTGGTAGCTATAAAACGCAGACCCTACTAGAAAACGAAGACCCTGGTGACTATAAAACGCAGACCCTACTATAAAACGAAGACCCTGGTAGCTATAAAACACAGACCCTACTAGAAAACGAAGACCCTGGTGACTATAAAACGCAGACCCTACTAGAAAA
>NMRB01004940.1:0-13614 GCA_002633025.1 Notospermus geniculatus
ATTTTACCCCGGGGGTCAGGACACTGTCCGTGGGTGCTTTTGGACCTCGGAAACACCCACCACCCCTGCCATGCATGCCTCAAGTCCCTGTGTCATACCTGTGCCATACCCTGACGATCATCCGTTGTTACGTCAAGCAAAATTGAGAGAAATCTGCTACAAATCATTTCATCGATCTCCTTATGTTCAAGCCCCCAGTCAAACTTTAGATTTTTCATATACTGTAAATGTTGTTCTTGTCCTTTATTTTTATTTTTTTATTGTATTTTGTATAAATATATCATGATACATTAAAATGTCAATTAATATGATTAATCATTTTCCCTTTAATCGTTTGCCCCAATATCTGTTTTGCAGGAAAGAACGAAAAGAAGAGAATCCGAAAAATCAATGCCAATCGCAGGTATCGTAAGAACCGGAAAGATCACCTTAATTCGAACAGCGCCTTACGAACTGAATTATCCCATCTGAAGGAAAGTGTTGCAGCGAAAAACATTCAAATCGGTCACCTTGTTTCAAAGGTTACTGAAGTATTGACAATAACAGTACATTTGCAATTTCCACTGTGCGTAGTTTCCATACCGCACGAACTAGATGTGAAAGAAGTAGAAATGCAGAGATGCATGTTTTAAAGTTATTGAATGACAACCCGAAGAGTTTGGTGCCCAACTCGTTGAAAGAATCAGAAGGAAATACAGGCTTACAGTGGGTTGGAGCTTACGGCACTGTCAATGTAGCCAGCTTCACGCTGCTTTCTGGGGTAAATGTTGCAGTTAAGAAGGCCTTACATGGTAATCTTGCATTAGAATTGAAAGTGCTCCATCATCTTCAAGGTGGGCACAAAGGTATTCCTTTTCTTTTTGGTCAGGTTGATGTTATGACCATGGTCATGGAATTTGTGGATGGTATTACCCTTGGGGAACACAACAAGAAGCGGGAACTTAGTCATAATCAATGGGTCAGCATTTATGCTGATATAGCTGATGCGCTGTTTCATTCACAGCCGTGGAATTTTGCACAATGATCTTCATTGTAAGAACGTGCTGATATCACACGGTGCTCTCAATCCCAAAATAATAGATTTTGGTAAAGCCACCCTGATAGCTCATCCTAGGCGATACTGCCTTTCAGATGGCGAGAAGAAAGTGTACGCCCTTAAGCATTCCCACATTGCTTGGGAGCTTCGAGTTCTCTCTGGTCACCTGCAGACGGAACTTAGCGATATATACTCTTTTGGCAAACTGATGAAGGCTACAGTGCGCGATTGTGATGTACTTCCATTGGGACCTATTTCAGACGCATGCCGGGACCACGTGGTTGGTCGTCGTCCATCAGCGAGGTATCTAGTAGATGTTATTCGTGGGTGCATGGATGATTAAACGTACAGGCTTAATGTTGAAACTTTTGTCTAGTTTTGTATCCTGTCTGTCTATCCTACCCACGACGAGTTGTTGATTACCGTATCACCATATCCTTGCATGCTTTGGGATATCGAGTTAATTATAAAGAATCAATTTTACTGTGCATTTAGGTCTCACACTCACAGTCATACTGCTGCCCTTCGATGGAGTGTTTTATAAATTACATGTATGCGTAAATGATGTTTGTACGGTATGTTTGTTGAATAAAACTTTTCCTGTATTTGAAAAGATTTTTTTCCTTGTAGTAACCGGTGTATTAAAACACTCAATGCACTCAATGTAGGCCTAAGTGCGACCAGCGTTGTATGCCCCTTTAGCAACAATTTATTGTTAAATACTAGCAAAGTACACTGTAAATGCGTCTGAACACTATCGTATATTTGCCTAGCAGAAACACTTCAAAAATACATATTTTTCTAAGAAAGTAATGTATTTTGTTCAAGAAAATTACATTGCGCGATCCCATCATACCTCACCCCAGCAACCGCGCGCGCGCACGCGCCCGCCCGCCTAGCAACGCTTAGTTACAGCGTGCACCAAGAAAAATATATGGACCCCTTATAAAACCCCGTGTTCCGCCACACCTAGGCGTACGTTCCCCCCTTTTTGCGTTTCCCCTGCAAGACGTTCCTACGGTCCTGTTCGAATGTGCAGTGACTTGGAAGAAGTGTTAGTTATTCGAGGAATCATTTATACATTCATCACTCATGGTATCCCCAATCACAAATCTGCGGATCAGTGTCTCCAGTTCACATGGATGCTGCGAGCTACATGAGCGTCAGTTGCACTGCGTACGTGACAACATTTAATACGTCATGTAAACCCAGGTTTCCGCGGCGATGACCTATTCTTCTATTTCGTCACTGTTTCGAGTGCTGGGGAATTCCCGCCCTGACGTCACGGGATACCCAGTTCCCATGGTATCGCCAATCAGCGTCGTCCAAATCAACATCCTCATACGTCACAAATCAACCCGTCATCTACACGTATGACGTCACTGAATGACAGACGTCATACGTGTCGATTATCAAAGGGCTGATTTGTGACGTATGAGTTTGCTAAATTTTTAGTACGCTGATGATTTGCGTTATCATGGTAACTTGGTATCCAGTGACGTCATAAACGGGGTTTACCCACCACCAGTAACAGCATAAAATCGACGGAAAAAAGCACTATGAAATTAACAGTTTAAAGAGCAAAAACTTTTATTTTAATTGTTCGTGGACACAGTACAGATCTTCACTACAGATCAGAAATTCTCGCTTGCACTCAACGACAGGAGGATAGAAAATAGAGTTTTAGCTACCAAAATAGGCCTACCCTTTCAATGCTATATTCTATGTTTCTATATTAAGGCGCTAAAGTATTGATTGGGTACATAGGCCTATCGGAATTAATTTGGTTGCTTTTATACCGGGTCATGTATATTGGCTTATGAAATGTTATCAGTTTTCAGAACGGCAATAATATTTGTCCAGTTTGAGAATGCGATTTCTTTTCACGTATTATAGGCCTACTGGCACTTTGTTGGATGCGGCAATCCTTTTGCTGTGCGGACTGAATTTATTGGGCGTTGTCTGTGTATGGCGAATTTAAATTAATATTTCCTTTTCATGTACCTTAATAGGGAAATACAACAACACCAGCAGCAGCATCAGCGGCTGTAAAGAAGAATTAGAATGTAGGGATAATGAAGACAATTTAAGGAATGGTTTGTATACATTTAATTAATTATAATATTATTTAAATTCATATTAACTTTTGCAATCAATGTAATTTGTAAATACATACTGGTACAGTACATGGAAATCACCTTTGAGTGAACCAAAGCCAGAGGCCAATGCTCCCAACACCCAGTTGATGATGGAACAAAAAACATTGTTTTCATGACATTATGTTGCAGAGTGTACATCAACCCGGCAAAAATCCACAACAGCAGCATTTTTCAACAGCCAATGAAATGGACGGATTTGAAGAAATTCAATTAGAAATGGTTAGTAAAACGGTAAAATTTTCCTTTTTTTGTCGCTGACCCTCGGTTATTCTGCCCCAAAATAATATTTTTCGCCTTTATAATTTGCGGACAGCACAGCACCGCAAAAACCGCGAAATTAAAACGCATTGCAACAAATTCACGACATGATTTCCCAGCAGTTCATCCACCATCATTCTGTATGGGAAGCAGTTTCATTTATAAATGCAAGCAGTTTGAAGAGCCCCTAAGTTCCATGTGCTCTTGTTTTGACTGGATACGCCGCTATTATGACGGCCTGCTCATCTTCAACGCGAGATCGTATATTATGACAGATCAGAACACTATTCTGAATTCGGAGTTACCGTGTTGAGTTGTAAGTTTCAGCACGCTTTATTGGCAAGTAGTGCATTATGCAAAATTCTGTCTTTTTGCGGTCGTGCGTACAATGTTGAATTGAAAAAAAATTGCGCGTATTAAATTTGCGGGTGTGATAGAACCGTAAAGCCGGCAAAATTAAAACTTCCGCAAAATTTCCCGTTTTAACATTTGCACTGGATATGTCCACTGTGTTTAATAATGGATCATTTTCTCACCTTGGGTAATGTACCTGAAAAGTAACATGACTAATGTGCTCACCTTGGGTAATGTCCATTCATCATGTGCTCACTGGTTTTATGTACCAGAAGAACGAACGCAAATGCCTCAAGAGCCAATGCACGTTTCTGAATCATGTGAGAACATTTTCATTAAATTTCCAATACACTTTTTTTTCAATAAGTGATTAGGTTCGTGAAACAATTCTAAAAAATGTTTCGATAATGTTGCAGAGTCAAGACAAACCCCTAAACGAGCCACAGGAACTGCAGGAGGCAATGGGGGCAGGAAATGAGATCGACGGATGTGAACAAAGTCAATTAGAAATGGTAACTTTACATTTATTTTCCACTTGTCATTTCAAGCGAAAGTAGCAATGCACAGGTTGTAATATTTAGGATGGGCCATAACAACTGTGATTGATTTAATTTTAATCACCTGTAATGAGTAGATGTCAGCCATTCCTAAAACTGTTCAATTTCACTGAGTTCAATCGACGTTAAAATTTGTCATCTCTTATCATTCCACTGCGTGTGTTATTTTCACTCTTCACGATGACTGGTTTTGATTGTAAAGTGTATACAGGTGTGAAAGGAAAGAATGTCCCCTGGAAAACCTGTCCCAGAAATGAAAGATGTTATTGTTAGGCCTATGCTGGTGGGGTGGGGGGTATTTTCTAGGCTATAGCCATGAACCTTAATCGGTGTTTTAACTAGGTAAAAGCGGACAGTTTTTATTGTAGGGTGACATTCTTTACTGTTATACTGGAACTGGAACAAATTATACTTTTTCTGTTCATTTTTGCCCTTCCGTTAATTAATTGGTTGGTGTCATAGGTTGCGCACATGAGGATGTAAATTCCATCTGTCTCCCTCTTACACAAATGCTGTTTTCATTTATTCAGACTTGCTCTTCAAGCACCGTTTTGATGCAAGACACATATTCAGACACGGGGGACTCTGACTGGATGTTTTCAACCGATGAATCAGGTACGAACAGTCCCACCTTGATTTACCTATAGTAAACTTTAAAGTTATACTCCACTCATTGTGTAAAATTTAGAATTTTTGAAATATCATTAATACATTCAACTTCATTGATATCTGCAACATGTCAGATTTTTTTAAAATCAGCAAACTCATCATTTTACTTGAATCCCAAGGGGACGATAGCACAGCACACATGATATCATGTGTGCTCAATGCATGAAGGAACAACCAATATACGTATGCAGTCCCAGGATTAGCTCATTCACTATGCAAAGGTCATAAGCCTATTGACACCAGTGACATAACAATTCATGGCATTGGTCTCTATGGATTGATAAAAATTCAAAATCTTACAATGAGTGGAGTCTCCCTTAAATATTTCAGCTTTGGTGCTGTATACACCAAACTTTAACTCATTTCTCACTGGGATTTGTTCCAATAAGTTATTTTTAGGTAATGGTACCTTGAACATAATGGAAAATGCATTGAGCTGATTTTACCGTATATTACAGTAATTTTTTGTGGCTTTCCTTGCAGATTCGGATGATTTTGATTTTGTCCCAATATTGCATTCAAACAAAGCATTAACCGGTATGTATGTATCCAACCAACTCCGCGAAGCTTAATTTGAAAAAAAGAACGGAAATGTCCACCGCCATTGTGCTTACCGTGCTGTTTTAGTAAGATTACTAGAAATATTTGCGAAAATGACTTTCATTTCCAAAATGTTTGTGCCATTTTGCTGGAGTCCATATCAATTACCAATCCTACAGTCACAGTGAATTTGATGCACAACATATTTCGTTATGAGCTATATAAACATGGTTGTTTTTGGCATTGTTTTTCCTACAAACATAAACTGCTTAACGTTTGCTTGCCAAAAGAAGATACAGAGATATGAGATACAGAACAGAAGTACATGTAGGTTGAATAAAGAATCCATCACTTATGCCATGTATCGTCGTTTGATGCACATGTAATAAAAATTTGGAGATGATCTTGTCGTTAGAGTTATTGCATATATCTTTTCTGTGTTGGCTACCTGGTGCAAAGCCAAGAATTGACTTGAACAGAAACTTGTATTCACTCCATAGACCAGTTGACAGAAGCCGTTTTCACTTTGTATCCATTTTACGTTATGTATCCTAGTTAGATACACATACGATAAAAATTTGGAAATCCAGTTATTAGTTGAGGAGTGTTTACATTTTGTTTCTGTTTTTGGTTTTGTCCCTAGCGAAGAATGGAAGGACCAAAACTTTGTGTCATATAGGACATGACATGGGGTATATGTGTACCAAGTTTAAGATCAATAGCACCAGCGGTTACGAAACCTGCAATTCTAAATACCATAATGTAGGTGAGATCAGGCTGAAATTTGATGTGCGAATGATGGTAATGTACAGTGAGCATGTTGAGTTACGTATCTTGATCACTCTGGATCAAGCCGTTCCTGAGAGTTATAGCATTACTTAGTTGATTTTCTGGCTACGCCACCTGGTGGTCATATTGGTTTTTCAATTGCTACGAAACTCGGTATTTCTGAAGGACCCCTACAAGATGTTCACCAAATCGAAAAAATTCTGAACTCTGTTACCTCTGTTACCTTGGAAATTAGGTCAAATTATCCATTTCAGACGTTTACGTATCCTGGTTATATTTCTGTGTGTAAAGTAATTTAAAGTATCTGTAATATTCAGAACCACCAAAAAAACGTGGAAGACCCTCGAAGATGGAACTATTCCCATCAATCGTAAAGGAAGTGACCACCTTTATAGAGGAAAACAGTTTTTCAGCTCACGAGAAGCGGCGGATAGCAACGGCAACGTGTGGTGTATCCTTGCCCCAAATAAGGCAGCACTTGCTAGAAACAGTCCCTGGATTACAACAATCGGGAATCAGTAAAGATACAGTTCATCGGTTGATGGTTTCCCCCCGTTCTGGTTCTGTGGCATCCAAAAGATACAAGGGCCTGGTTCCAGCCAGAGTACCTGCAAAGCGGAATGATTTGTTGAGTAAAAATCATGTTGATCTGCACTATTGTCGTGCTGAGGTTAAAATGTTCAGAGAACTGTTTCAGGACTTTTCCTACGAAACTCACATTATATCAGCCGACGATATGAATAAGGTAAATGTTGGGAGTCTGGCAGTGTCACGTTACCACCAAATTAGGCGATTCCATAGCAATCTTGATCGTCCTAACTACAGTGATCACGACTTTCCCGAGGTCAACAGCAAGCTAAATGTGTCTGGGTACCTATTCTTGAAAGCTAAGCCAAGGCGGAGCAGAAGTCTTTCGCCATTTACCTTTAAGGCGCACTTAATACATGACTTATGTACAAGAAGTAGATCACTTCCACCAGCGAATACCTCTGTTTCTCAGCAATCTAGAGTTGTTTTTGACAAGCACAGGCGCACACACATTAGTTGTCCACATACTGGCCCTCAGTACCTTTTCATCCGGTCGGTTAGATTTCACCCGTCCACTAGCATGAACCACGCAAATGATCTACACAGGTTGATTTCTAATGATAGGAGGCCAGTGATCGGTATAATATCAGACGGCGGTCCTGACTGGACCGTAAAGAGTCTTCACAACATATACATCTATGGAAGATTGTGGAAAGATCTCAAATTGGATTACCTTGGTATTGTCCAACATGCACCAGGGAACAGCAAGGAAAATCCGATCGAACATTCATGGGCGCCACGCTCCAATGACCTGACATCTGTGACCATTCCCAGAAGACCCCATGGCATGAACGAAAAGGAAAATTTCGACGCGGCAATCAAGACTCTCTGTACATATTGGACTGGCCGAACGTACGATTCTTTTCCTGTGACACCAGTGCCAGTTTGGGCTGAAGACAGTCAGAAATATTCTGACTTTGATGAGATCAAGGCTTTCTTCACAAACCTAAAACCGGTAGATGGAATCAACTGCATTGATGACTTCCAATTCATCTTGGAACACTGCATTAGAAGATGCCATGGAGTAGAGTTTGTTAAATGCAACAACAGCGCATGTACTCATTGCCAAGAGAATCCCATTGAAGCTCATGACTTCATGACGCAGCTGAGGAAACAAATTGCAACATTTTCACCTTGCCCCGATAGAAGAGCAGAGGATGCATATCGAACGTACCTTGATATGAAGTGTTCAAATGCAAATGGTGAACCAGTGCAACCACAAGATAAATATTGTCCTTCAGTTCAAGCTATGAACATCTCACCTCATACCTGCGAACTGGGTTGCAAGTACACTTTCCTCTCAAAGGCAGACCAAACCAAACACATGAAATTGTGCCATCCTAAACAGAAACGCGCTAGGAAGAAATAGGCCGCACACACGTAAACATTGAAACGTTTCAAAAGCTTTTATCATAGGGCGGGGTTATAGACACGGATCCGTTTCTCCAATACGATTATGGCGCTTGGAGACACGGATGATCCGTTTCCCGAACGGCCGGGTTATGGCACGGATCCGTGTCTATAACCCGGCCGTTCGGGAAACGGATCATCCGTGTCTCCAAGCGCCATAATCGTATTGGAGAAACGGATCCGTGTCTATAACCCCGGCCGTTGATTATCGCTCTTGGAGACACGGATCCGTGTCACCAAGGTGAGAATCGTCCTTGGAGACACGGATCCGCCCCGCCGGCGGAAAAGTGAACACCGACGATGACTGACGCACGTTCCTCCCCCAGAAGAGTTTTCGACGTTTCAGGCCAAGCAAGTTGCCGCGACGGTCGACACGCAAGTAGGCCTACATTAAAATGGGTGTAGTAGGCCCTACTTTGTACGTTGAAATGTGGGGATTCACGTTTGTAGCACTATTTGAGGGTCATTTCTTATCTCTCCGTTATAGGCCGTGGTGAATTTTTGTTTTGTAAAACATGTACCGGTAAGATCGGTAGGTCTAAACTTCAAAACTAAAAGAAATCCATCCCAAAACCTCCAATCCACCCCAAAACCTTCCCCTGGCGTTCCTGGCCGCCCTTTTTTATGCAGGTTTTTATAGGCCTATGGACAAGGACATGCCCTGGCATGCCTGGAGGCGAACTTTTTTCCCTTTGAGTAGGCCTACGCCTATTTTCAGTAAAAACGAAAACACGAGAGAGAAGAAAAAGGGTGAAAAAAAGTCACGTCCAAGCGGAGATTCGAACCAGGGACCTTTGGATTACTAGGCAAACGCCCTAACCGACTGAGCTACCAAGGCAGCTGGCAGTCAGTGGCGGTTAGCATGGTTAGCGTAGGCTGGGTCTTATTTTTTAATCCTATACATATAGGCCTGCCCTCGGCATCGAAAGGGTTTAGTAGGCCTTGAGGATGCCGCATCAGACAAAGAAAGACAAAACAAACAAGTTGTAAACAATCATTGAATTTCNCCCGGCATGAACTTAGACCATGTACAACCATAGTCTGCGTGACTTTCTGCCTGGCACAATTATGTAACAACACATGCTTTGCTGCTGATAGCCATCAACTCGTGGGTCATGGGGTCATGCTCTCTGCGGGATACCTTGTATCAATTAACAAAGATGCTAATTCTGGATTCAGGCTGGTAAAATCATACCGGTCGGGTTTTAATGGTTTTTCCAGTTATCACGACCGGTTGGTTAGGAGATAAATTTTAAAGGCTTGGAAGCGTCATGCATGGAGGCCCAAACAGCTGTGTCCAGGTCTGTAGCTCTTGCAGGAACAAAGTTATAGGTGTGACAGACTGAACAGACAGACAGATAGATACACACACACACAGACAGACAGACAGACATCAAAATGGGCCAATTTTGGAAACTAATTGACCGATTTGCCTGAAACTTGCAAGGTTAATAGGGTTGACCATATCACTGGAAAATATGAAGAAACGAAGGCAACAGACTGACTCTGACCTAATGAACCAGAACCCCAGAAACACAATAAAAAACATCCTATAGGGATGTAACTTCATATATATGTTGACATAATAACATACCAAAAATGTTACAATAAAAAATAATGTATTTAACTCACAACCTCTGAAAATGAAAGAAAGAAATATTCAAAATAATGGGCTCAGGCAATAGTTGGATCTACAGTTGAACATAGAGTTGTTCTCCATTCACTTGTCAACTATCCCAGTCTGGGAAGGTCCAACGTAATCTGCCAATGAATATGTCATGTAAACACATTTATTAGTAACCGCAATATTACACAGGGTTAACCAGGTGTGCATGATGTCAGAAAGCGGTCAGCCATTATAAATCTGATCATTTCAATAACAATACCATCATGCCAGCCCTTAAAATCCAGCCCTTCCAGCTATTGCCTGCCACCATTAATGACCTATTTTCCCATCAAAATTAGGTTAAATCAAGAACCCATTAGATATATGATGTAACACCATAAGATGTATCTATGGTTCAAATTTGAGCATCCTAGTTCAGATCGTTAGCGTAAAAGAGCCATTTTTCATTTTTTCACAAAACGCCCCCTAGTGGCCATAGTGGCAATTGCAGCACGCCCAAAATCGATCTTGGCCTAGATCTTGGGGCCATATATACACATATATGCAATATGACAATCGTCCGTCGAAAACTGAAGACGCTAGAGTGCAGACAAGGCAAAGCCCAAATATCGGGCTATTTTTCATTATTTGACCTATTTTCCAATCAAAATTGGGTCAAATCAAGAACTTTACTTTCCAAAATCAAACTTGGCCTAGATCTTCGGGCCATATATACATATATGCAATATGAAATCGATCCGTCGAAAACTGAAGACGCTAGAGTGCAGACAAGGCAAAATGTTACCCACTCACTCACGCACGTACGCACGACAGACCACCACAAGGCATCTAAAGCACAGCATAAGCCCTTTTGGCATTCGGCCAAGCGGGCTAAAAATCGGTCAAGTAGTTTCCAACATTGGCCCATTTTGACAAACCCTATCTTAAAGCTGACGTGAACGAACAAAAAGCCCTCATGCGGCGAGCAAGAGAATTGCAAATGCCCTGCAAATACCTCAAACGAAGGCTCAGAACATGATAGGCCCCACGAGGTCAGAAGGGCGCCACCTTATTTGTCATCGAGCTTTCCAGGTGTCAACATCCTATGGTGAGCTCCTGCTGAACACTTTTTTCAAAGAAAAAAGTTTGACCCAGCTGGGAATCGAACCCGCGCCTTGTTATCTATATTCCGCCGTCTTCCCCATTCGGCCACCGAACTTGTTGGAAGACCTTACATGTTTTCTCTTATTCGTAACATTATAACGTTAGTCGAAGGCCTACTACGTCTATGACAAACATAAATCATGTCCCTGTCAGTTGGCTCGTTGAACGAGTGGATAGAGTGGTGGATTACCAATCAGAAGGTCGACGGTTCGAATCCCGTCTAAATGACTACAATTTTTTTTTCTTTGAGTAGTGTAAGAGGTATCCGGAGATGTTGACAGCTCTGTTGCGTGAAGGCAAATAAGGTGGCGCCCTCCTTGCCTCGTGGGGTGTATCATGTTCTGAGCCTTCGTTTGAGGTGTTTGCAGGGCGTTTGCAATTCTCTTGCTCGTCGCATGGGGGCTTTTTGTTCGTTCACGTCAGCTTTAACTTTCCAGTCCCTTTTTTATTCCTTATGATGAGAAGTTCAATTCTTGGAGTCGGACTTCAATTTAAAGGTTATTTGCCGACAAACTGAATTAAAGTCTTCATTTCGGACATCCACAGTGCTGCCCATTTTTGCATAGTACTCGTAAACATGCGAACGAATAGCCAGGACCCTTCTAGGGCTGAGTTCCCTTTTCTTGTAATTTCCATCACCGATTTTTCGCGGCTTCCCGCCAACCGAACTGTTTTTTAATTCACTCTGGTTAAAAATGTTTCTCGTCAGTTTGGCTACCATGGCAGTTGGGGATTTGGCCTCTCTTAAAATCTTCTGGTAACTGAAAAAAGAAACATAATTTCTTGTTATGATTTCGGTTATTTCAGGTACATGTAGTATTTGTTTGAGTGTCTGCTTAATAATGTACAGTAATTAAACTTTTCCGTAATATTCAGAACCACCAAAAAACCAGGATGACCATCGATGATCAAAGAATTCCCCACAATCTGAAGTGCTCCACCACAAGTGGTGACCGGGTTCAAACTGTATATACTAGTAAATACATGTACGTGTATTGTACTTCGGTTCAATAGATGAATAACACCCCGCCGGCTTGCAAGTTCTGTTACAAGTACACATTTCTATACACAATTTGTAGTCCTTTGATGAACTCACTCATATCCATTAATAATCACTGGAGGAGTTGCCCTCCCAATGACAACGTCCGCCAGGTCAGTGACAGGTGGAGCTGGTGAAGTACTGTTCTCTGATTTCTTCTTGACATCACTATAAAAATTTTTTTTTAAAAATTCAGAAATGATATTGAATTGAGTGACTTATATTACTGGGGCAGGTGTAGTGTAAATGAATGTATGTACCTGTAAACCAGTGCCCGGGTTACAATAGGTTCTATTGTATCCTGAATATTGGTTTTCCCTTCTCGTGCGGCTTATTCCGTCCTACACAATAGGGTAAGGCACTGATTTATGGGGGGCAGTGAATTACGTTACACCTGTTGCACAAAACTAACTTGGTGTAAGGGCTAACTAATACATGTAGATGATGTAAAAATCCCTCGTTTTTTTACGTCAATTATTAACATAGCGTTAACACCAAGTTTTGCGCTAACATGAGTTTTGTGAAACACAACCCTGATCAAAGAAAATGATCTCCAACAACATACACTAGTTCAGCTACATAATGTCAAAAATACAGGCTGGACATGCCTGAAAACAGTACGTATTGGCAAGGACTAGTTGTATCAACAGAATAAAGGTGCTTTCATCAAAATAGTTGCATCAAGGTTGACAACTTACACTGGTGTATCTCCAACACTCTGAGATCTGAAAAGGGAAAACGGGTGTTTTGGGCATCAAAATTTAACATAAGACTGGAACTGTTAAATTTTCTTGACAGCATATTTGATGGTCGCCAGGCAGGGGAATTTTGAACGGAGGGTTCACTGGCGGAGTTGCGGGTGACACTTGCTTTACATTGATGGGTGGAGATTCAAATTGTAAGAACTTTGCTCGGTTTGGCCTGAGTGGCAAAGGGTTAATATAGAGTTCAGTTTCATGTGTGACTCTGGGAAGTCAGATCAACAAATTTTCAACAGGATAGTTAGCTGACGATACAAAATATGTTTGGGATAGGTCACTGGGTATCCATTTCGCCAAATATCCTTTACAATGCCTCTCTGAAAGCTGGAAGTGAGAAACAAAATGGTGGAAGCCATCTTGAAATATTGTGTCTTATGCATGTTATGGGCCCATTCCCATTCGAGTACATGACATTGTTTACCTACAGCATACAGAAGGCATAGGGCATAACTGGAGTTTTCAAGACCTTTAACCCATTTATTGCAGAATTTGATTACGAATATGACCCAATCAGTTCAAAACCTACCTTTTCTTCACCTTTGTATTCAATCCTATTATTTCATCAGTTTTTGCCATAATGCTTTTCAGCATCCTGTTTGTCTGTAATTTGCAAGAAGTTACTGTAAGCAAATTAATGTTTGTATCACGGTCAGGGAATGAAGGGACTGTTGGGGGGGGGGGGGG
>NMRB01004940.1:14051-25572 GCA_002633025.1 Notospermus geniculatus
TTTTCGTGCATTCTGATTGGCTGATTTTTCTGTTTACAAACACCATCCAAATGTAAACAAAATCCCCTTTGGATTCGCTTTAACATGGAACATCAGAGAAATGTAACATTCTGATGTTTTTGTCATCATTGAATGTACAGTCGAAATAAACATTACTTCAACTTGGGCAAAATATTAATAATGTAATGAAACTTGGTTCACTTTCCATCAGCTACAGCAAATTAAAGGTTTTGCTCAGTCAATTGTTAAAAACTGTGCCTGTGGTCTGTGATTTAATAACACTGTTCATTTTATGGTGTTTGATGCAGATTCAATTGTTAAATACTGTGCCTGTGGTCTGTGATTTTTTTAATCACTGTGTTCACTTTATGGTGTCTGATGCACAGACCTGGCATTTCCCCCCTGTTGAAGTAACTTTGAATTTGACTATAAACATGGATGAAAAAGACAGTACATGTACCTTATCACTTGTAGTTGTATGCATAATCTCTTCGACATCTTCAATATTAATGGTCTGAAAATGGGAACAAACAGCTTGGTACAAAAGAAGAAAAAAATGGTTCAAGTAATTTGTACTTCCATTCCGATATCAAACGAAATACATGTACTAATAATTGTCATGATTGTAGATATGTAAATGTACCTGATTACAATTATGTTATGTTGCTGTTGTTGTTATTCATCAAAGAAAATAAACTTTGTGTACAAAATTGTTCATCAAAATAAATTTATCTGATTTAGTAATATGCCACTTTCATTACTTATTATTCCGAATACAATGACGCATTACAATGAAGTTTGCACTAGAGAAAGTGCCAAGAATGGTCACAGATTTAATTTTCATAACGAAAATAATCTTTGGCTGCACCACTCGCAGCCAATGTAATGAATGTAGCTTCATTAATTACTCTACATCCCTGTTGCTTTTGTAAAGTCAACCTACCTCAATATTATCGAACAAGCTGCATGTATTTGCTGGAAAAAAAAACATTACATGGTACAAAACATACGAGTAGCTTTATATAATATGGTTAAACTTGAAATGAAATGGAATCATCTTTACAACGTGAGGATTTTTAAGTATAACCCGAGGCTCAAAAAAACAGCCAACTCATTGTGCAAACATCAAAGACTACACTCAGGTCACATTCATGGTGGGTGTTTAGCATGATTAAATAACATTTATGAATGGCCCTACAAGTATAACACTAGATTTTCTATTACAGTTCAGGAAGTATGGTGGGCAATAAATACAACACAGAAACTTACAAATAACTGGACCGGAAGCATTCGTGCAGGATGACGAAACAGGGATTATGTCACCAAATCTGAAATTCTGAGAATATACAAGACAATTGATCTGTACTTGTAACATATGATCACCTTGAAGAGTACCATTGATTAGTGAGCGTTTTTTTGCATAATGTTTTGTCCCCGGGTTTAATCAGCTGTTTTGACCCCCCTTTTTTCAATTTCTCCGGCTGGACCCCTCGATCATGTTGAGGGGTGGGGGGTTAATCTAAACTAATCACCTTAGAATAATTATAACAAAAAAAATCTTAAATACTTACCGGTACATCTTTTTCGGCATCATCATCTTGTTTAACTTTATCACTGTACAAGGCACTGAATAAGCGAGATTTCTGAAATCAAAAGTAACATTCCAGAGTTTATGATTAAATGAGTGAGAAAACAAAATAAGACAATATCAAAGAAATTTACACGGTGCGTAAATAGCCACATGAATCCAGGGGTGGTGGCAGGTAAGAAGTAACTTCATTCATTTCAATTTACATGTAAATATAAAAATTATTTGTAATTGCTTTACCTCCTCTTGCGAGTTTTGGAGGGTGGACAACACTACATTCAATTCCTCGTTCATACGAGCAATCTACAATCAAAATGATAAACATTGATTATTATGTGCAATGGTAAACAAGATGGGAGAAAATTGTTACACGATTGTACAGGCATAGGATTTGAAAAAACAGAGTGGTGGATTAACATGTAAAGAACATTCAATTGATCAAAGAATGTACAAAATATAATATTAAAGACTTACCTCTTCTTTGGCGTCATCTTTGTTACGTTTCGCAGTGCACAAGGCACTGGACAAGCGAGATTTCTGAAATCAAAAGTAACATTCCAGAGTTTATGATCAAATGAGTGAGAAAACAAAATAATACAATATAAAAAAATTGACACAGTGCGTAAATAGCCACATGACTCAGGGGTGGTGGTAGGTCAGATGTAACTTCATTCATTTCAATTTAAATATAAAAATTATTTGTAATTGCTTTACCTCCTTTTGCGAGATTTGGAGGGTGGACAACACTACATTCAATTCCTCGTTCATACGCGCAATCTACAATCAAAATGATAAACATTGATTATTATGTGCAATGGTAAACAAGATGGGAGAAAGTTGTTAAACGATTGTACAGGCATAGGAATTGCAGGGCCGGATCCAGGGTTTAGAAATACGGGGGGGGGCACAACCCTGAGGGCCAGCCCTCAGTTGGCGCGCACCGCAGGTCCGCACACAGGAAGGGGGTGCGGGGGGCATCCCGCGGGAAAAATTGAAAAATCAAAGCTCTGAGATGCGATTTCCCAGCAACTTAGACATGAAATACTAGACGATTTCCAACAAATGCAGTAACAAAAATCATTGCCCCTCAAAAAATGGGGGGGGGGNATGCGATTTCCCAGCAACTTAGACATGAAATACTAGACGATTTCCAACAAATGCAGTAACAAAAATCATTGCCCCTCAAAAAAATGGGGGGGGGGCACGTGCCCTATGTGCCCCCCCCTCTGGAACCGGGCCTGAATTAAAAGAAGAGAGTGGTGGGTTAACATGTAAAGAACATTAATTTCATCAAAGAATGTACAAAATATAATATTAAAGAATTACCTCTTCTTGGGCGTCATCTTTGTTACGTTTCGCAGTGCACAAGGAACTGGATAAGTGAGATTTCTGAAATAAAAAGGAACATTCAGAGTTTAAAGAACTCTCAGATATTACGAACCCAACGTCTGGCTCCCAAAATTTCACTGTATGTGTGTATTTAGGCGTGTTCGGTCAGCCGTGAGACCCAATTCCACACAGACACACACACACAGTTTAGTCAGCTGATCGTGGCAGCCTACTCATGCCCCCAAGGACGAATCCTCGCTTTTACGAACTCCTCGTTATTACGAACTTACCCCTTGGACCCCAAGGGGTTCGTAATAGCGAGGGAGGGACTGTAAATGAGTGAGAAAACAAAATAAGACAATATCAAAGAAATTTACACAGTGCGTAAATAGCCACATGAATCGGGGGTGGTGGTAGGTCAGATGTAACTTCATTCATGTCAATGTAAATATAAAAATTATTTGTAATTGCTTTACCTCCTTTTGCGAGATTTGGAGGGTGGACAACAATACTCGTTCATACGAGCAACCTACAATCAAAATGATAAACATTGATTGTTATGTGCAATGATAAACAAGATGGGAGAAAATTGTTACAAGATTGTACAGGCACATAAGGGGCACAGTCCGCGTGAGCTACTGCGAAACTAATGTATTAGGCCAGCCCTGCATACCACGATATATAAATGCACACAGCACACCTGGAAATGCTGGATGACCTAATTTCTGTCCGCAGTGAAGTACACCTGACTGCGGACAAGATTTTGCAGTAGCTCATGCAGTGTGTGTCCCTAATGCATAGGAGTTGAAAGAACAGAGTGGTGGATTAACAGTAACACATGTAAAGACCATTCATTTGATCAAAGAATGTACATGTACATGTACATTAAAGACTCACCTCTTCTTGGGCGTCATCTTTGTTACGTTTCACAGTGCACAAGGCACTGGACAAGCGAGATTTCTGAAATCAAAAGTAACATTCCAGAGTTAATGATTAAATGAATGAGAAAACAAAATAAGACAATATCAAAGAAATTTACACAGTGCGTAAATAGCCACATGAATCGAGGGTGGTGGCAGGTCAGATGTAACTTCATTCATTTCAATTTAAATATAAAAATTATTTGTAATTGCTTTACCTCCTTTTGCGAGATTTGGAGCGTGGACAAAACTACATTTAATTCCTTGTTCATACGAGCAACCTACAATCAAAATGATAAACATTGATTATTACCGGTGTGTGCAATGGTAAACAAGATGGGAGAAAATTGTTACACGATTGTACAGGCATAGGAATTGAAAGAAGAGAGTGGTGGGTAACATTAAGTTAACACATGTAAAGATTCATTTCATCAAAGAATGTACAAAATATATCGGGTGGCCCAGAAAAAACAATAACAATTTTAATTTAAAACTAGAATAATTCAAAAACTATTGTACCTATACATGTAACTTTGAAATTTTACAGGCAGTAAGATAGAGATTTTTGACAAATCCACCCCAGATTCCGACATTGAGGGCAACATTTTTTATCTCGTACCGAAAGTCTAGTTGATTGAAAACGACTTTCTTTTATGAAAAATTCAAATCAATGCCAAAATTAAGGACAAGAAATGACGTGACATAATGCATCCACAGTGTACTCCAGTGAAATGACGCGACGCGACGTCACATGCTGAGTATTGAATTCCAATTGACTTACCGGTACCTCTTCTTGGGCGTCATCTTTGTTACGTTTCGCAGTGCACAAGGCACTGGACAAGCGAGATTTCTGAAATCAAAAGGAACATTCAGAGTTTATGATTAAATGAGTGAGAAAAAAATAAGACAATATCAACGAAATTTACACGGTGCGTAAATAGCCACATGAATCAGGGGTGGTGACAGGTCAGATGTAACTTCATTCATTTCAATTAAAAAATAAAAATTATTTGTAATTGCTTTACCTCCTCTTGCGAGTTTTGGAGGGTGGACAACACTACATTCAATTCCTCGTTCATACGAGCAATCTACAATCAAAACAATAAACATAGAACTAATTAAGGATTGATTATTATGTGCAATGGTAAACAAGTTAGGAGAAAATTGTTACACGTACACGATTGTACAGGCATAGGAATAGGAATTGAAAGAACAGAGTGGTTGATTAACAGTAACACACATAAAGACCATTCATCATTTGATCGAATAATGTACAAAATAAGACTTACCTCTTCTGGGGTGTCATCTTTGTTACGTTTCGCAGTGCACAAGGCACTGGACAAGTGAGACTTCTGAAATCAAAAGGAACATTCCAGATTTTATGATCAAATGAGTGAGACATCAAAATAAGACGAGCCTAGCAGCGAAAATGATTTACGTGGTAAAAGGTACGCCAATGCTTTAATGTCAAAAAGTGTGTCGAAAGCTAATTTTGGAAAAAATATAATGGACTATAGGCCCAAGTGAACCAACAATAAAAAAGGAATTTACACAGTGCGTAAATAGCTACTTGAATTATAAGGAAAATATTGGTGGCAGGTCAGAAGTAACTTCGTTCATTTCAAATATAACAATTATTTGTAATTGCTTTACCTCCTCTTGTGACTTTTTGAGTGTTGAGGACAACACTACATTCAATTCCTCGTTCATACGAGCAATCTACAATCAAAATGATAAACATAGAACTAATTAAGGATTGATTATTATGTGCAATGGTAAACAAGATAGGAGAAAATTGTTACACGTACACGATTGTACAGGCATAGGAATAGGAATTGAAAGAACAGAGTGGTTGATTAACAGTAACACACATAAAGACCATTCATCATTTGATCGAATAATGTACAAAATAAGACTTACCTCTTCTGGGGTGTCATCTTGGTTACGTTTCGCAGTGCACAAGGCACTGGACAAGTGAGACTTCTGAAATCAACAGGAACATTCCAGATTTTATGATCAAATGAGTGAGATATCAAAATAAGACGAGCCTAGCAGGGAAAATGATTTACGTGGTAAAAGATACGCCAATGCTTTAATGTCAAAAAGTGTGTTGAAAGCTAATTTTGGAAAAAATATAATGGACTATAGGCCCAAGTGAACCAACAATAAAAAAGGAATTTACACAGTGCGTAAATAGCTAATTGAATTCTAAGGAAAATATTGGTGGCAGGTCAGAAGTAACTTCGTTCATTTCAAATATAACAATTATTTGTAAAATTGCTTTACCTCCTCTTGTGACTTTTTGAGTGTTGAGGAAACAATATTAAGGTACTCTTTCATATGACCAGCCTAAAATCAAAATGATAAACATAGAACATAGAACTAAAGTATTGTTTGTTATGTGCAATGGTAATCACAAAAGTAGAACTCTTGAAATTTGCTTCATCAGCAAATTTGATGGTCAGCAAACTGACTGCTGGGCCTACATGGAAATTACCGTCGATGGTTTACTGCATTTAACCTTTTCTCAAAATGTCCCTTCATATTGAGGATCAACTGTAATGGCACCCAAAATGGATGAAAACAAACACCGTGAGCCATTTGCTTTAAATAGGAAAATAATTTGTAACAGAATATTGGTGGCAGCACAGAATGATGTAATATCATTCATTTCAATAATAATACCTCCTCCTGTACCTTTTCCAGGATGACACAGCTTTCTTGATTGCTACATGTACATGTAAGTCCATCCATGAGTTCAGCGTGGATATCTAAAAAGAATTATGGGTAAACCCACAAGTGATCTCTAGACACTGAGCAAAATCAGCTACTGACTACAGGTGTGCTTGGAATCTTCACTTTGGCAACTGAACTGATTATTTCATTCTTCCCCGGTGTCCTTGCCTTCGTTTCTTCTTTTGTTCCCTCCTCCGATTTTTCACTAGTATCCAATTTTGCTTCATCTTTTTCCATTTCTTCTTCAACTTCAGAAATTTTTTCGTCTTTTTCCTACAGTAAAAAAAAATTGCAGCTTGTACCTTATTCCTTTGCGAGGAAAAGTGAAACACCCCATCCAAGTGAAGAGAATGAGCCGGATACTTTGAATGTGAAAAGACAAAAAAAAACAGCAGATGCAGATGGCACCACACCGAAAGCCAGTACGAATGCAATGGAAACATTTTGTGGGGGAAATTGTTCAGGACTGGGATATCACTGATTAGTTCAATTTAAATATTGCAATGAAATGGTCCATGGACCATGTGCTCACCCGTTTGAACATAATAGCGTAATGACAGAGAGAGGTGTATGTCAGTATATTAGGCTAAATTGTGTCACTTCACATGCATATAAAGGTAATCTAGAGGGAGCCACATAGCACATTTGAGCACTCTGGGTCAAGTAGTTCCCGAGTTATAGCACATTAGATGATTTTCGGGTTACACCACCAGTTACAGATCAATAGCTCCAGCAGTTACGAAACGTGCCCTGATAACGGACGACAAAGACGACAGAAAACGACTGACGGAAACACTCACGGGAGAGATAAAAGTAAATGTAGGGTATGATCGTCCACATTAAGAATTGAATAATCTGTGCAACAACAAGAAAACAAATAACCTTTTCATACTGCTTCAATACCAGTTCATCAATGTCCAACTTCAGACAAGACTCTGTCCTGGGCCTTTTTTCCAAAACGTCTGGAACAATAAAACAACAACACATTATTTGAAAGGTAAACAAACCAGATACATAGGCCTATCATGCAAAACAAAATTAAGGATGCCTAATGGAAGAAAAACAGATTACGTACTTGAAACAATTAATCAGTAACGTAATAATAGCATAGTAATGGGCTGGGTTGCACAAAACTAACGTTAGTGCTAACTTGGTGTTAGCGCTAACTTTATGTTAAATGACGTAAAACATAAAGTTAGCACTAACACAAAGTTAGCGCTAACATGAGTTTTGTGCAACCGGCCCAAGATATTTTATACACACTGAACAGAACTAAATGAACAGCATACACAACAAAGGGCATATGTATCGTGTGTTCAATTCATTTTTTCAGTTGTAAAAAAATTGTTGTCACCGAACAAAACTGAAAGAAAAAAAAAAGTTGGTGTTGCTAATTTAAATGAATGTAATTAACAAAATGAAAATGAAATGGTCCATGGACCATGTGCTCACTCGTTTGGACATACATGTACAGTGTAAATGACAGAGCGAGGTACATGTGAGTTATGAGCAATATGGGTAAAGTCATTCCCAAGTTGCAGGACATTTCAATGATTGTTGGGTTATGCCACCTGGCACCCATATTGGATCGATCGGGCCAAAACTTCACATGCACATAAAGGTAATCTAGTGCGAGCGCTCTGGGTCAAGTCATTCCTGAGTTACAGCACATTTGATGATTTTCAGGTTACGCCACCTGGCGGCCATATTGGAAGTTTAATCAGGCCGAAATTTGACGTGCTTGTAAAGGTCACCTAAAGGGAGGTAAATATCAAGTTCGAGAACTCTGGGTCAAGCCGTTGCTGAGTTATAGCACTTGGTCGATTTTCAGGTTACGCCACCTGGCGGCCATATTGGATGTCCGATCGGACCGAAACTCGGTAGTTTTGAAGGTACCCCTCTAATACATGTTTATGCAAGACAAATGCAAGATATGAAGATGCTCGCTGAAATAATGGAGACCTGTGGCAGGTTCGTCACTTTTGTCGAACTTTGACCTCTGTGACCTTGAAAAGTAGGTCAAATCAAAAACCTGTTATATATGTTATGTATCCTAATTAGATACACCCATGATAAAAATTTGGAGACGATCCAGTCATTAGTTCAGGAGTTATTGCACTTTTTGTGTTTTTGGTTTTGGCCACCTGGAGGCCAAGCCAAGAATCGAATCGGACCGAAACTTGGTGTCATAGGTCATCTGACCTAGGGGTATATATGTACTAAGTTTCAGATCAATAGCTCCAGCGGTTACAAAACGTGCCCTGCTAACGGACGACGACGACGACGGACGACGGACGCCACAGGACGATAAAAACTCACGAGTGAGCTAAAAATTAAAATAACAATAAACATTGCAGGGCTTCAGATAATTTAGCATCAATACTATTCACTTAACAGATTTTGAAAGAGTACTTTAAATCGTCAAAAGAGTAATCCATTACTAAAGTATTGCTAACACTATAAACAGATCCAAAAAAGTATTTCACAAACTGTTTAAGAAGCACTGTATAGTGTATTGCCACTTTCTGTAGACAGCTGGTGCCAACGGTAAAATTATACAATACTGTACTTAAGCCTTTCGCACCAGTGTTGGAGAATGTGCGATTACAATAAAATAAATGCACATACATTAGTAGCATGCATATACCAAGTAGTCAATATACGTAGGTGTACTAAACACGCAGGATTGGGAAGCAATACTTCGGTACTTTAATGGAAAGTATGGATGAGTATTTTGATACATGTATATTAAAACCAAGTATTATAAAGCAAGTACTACTCATATCTTAAGCCCAATGTAACACAACAATAATTAATAAGTACCCTTTGCTACATCAATAATATAATCAACACTCAGATCTTCAATCTTCTTAACTGATTTATTTGGGATATTGGATATTCTATAAAAAATATGGAACAAAAAAGGTGAAAGGGAATGTGAAGGAAATGGTAAAAATTACATTTTGGACACATAAAGTATGAAACTAATGACTTCTTACGATGTGACCATGATTTGGTAGGCTTACTCGTAGTTCTAATATTTAACGCTCCACCACTCAGTATAAATAACATATGACTACATTTAGCTCCGATTAACTTTGGTCAGCTGAGCTAATGAAATTTATATTACATGGAACCTTGAATATTGCCTCTGTTTGTGGTCAAGCTGCTAGCAAAAGACTTTTAACCAAGACTGAAAATGTTAGCAAACAGCAATTTGCCTAAGGTATGAAAAGGACTTTAAAATACACTTACACAGCTTCATCACAAGAACAATAGACAGCAATGGACTCAGCGTTGACTTCAACAACTTCAACCGGCCAAAAGAGGGCTTTAGGAATACCCGGTAGATTGGCCCAAACAATGTCACCTGAAAAAAAAATGAAATAAAAAAATGCGCTAACACTGAAGGCGTCAGGAGTAAATGTACCCTGGAAAAATTTAAAGCCAGAAACTATAGACAGATGGGTTATAATCGATGGGTTATAATCGACGAGCATAATCTCGGTCACCCAGCCGCTGTTTCGAATCTGGGGAACCGTAGCAGTACTGTCGTGTGACTGGCTGCGCAAGACTATACACAGCATTGGGGATTCCCCAAGAGGATTCCCAAAACATAGATGCAGGATAATGCTATAATATGTGGTTCTATACACTACGTACCGGGTACGCACGCCTGCAGATGAGGTTGCACTATATTTAGGCCGAACTGGGGAGTGAGTAGCAGTGCATAGTGTGCGGCTTTAAGGGTACGGAATTTTACCAATTTTACCATCTGGCGAAAACCCTGCTAGGGCTTACCGGTACGGCGTGAGAACCCCCCAAAATATTTTTTTTTTAATTTCCCTATTTTCACCTAACGGCGGGCACGCGAAACAAGGAATAAAAAAAGTGTGGCCTTAGGTAGGCTTGGATGGCGTCGCACATCATCTGAAAGTGAAATGAAAGAGGGCAAAATGCTTTTCATTCTTCCCAAATAGGCCTAGGCATCGGGCCTAAATGATTGCATGCGAGCTCCTCTTCTTAGCATGCTCAGAAAGATGCTTTTAGTCCCTAGTGGCCTACCCCTAGATGAAATTTCGGCATAGGCTACCACATTGCCAATGAGGAGGTCGCCTTTTCTCCACGGAAAGATGTCGCTGCGACCAAATCAGGCCTTTTCATTGTCTTGAGGACGTAATCTCCGTAGCAATGTGAGGTGCGAGCATGAAGCCACAACGTCACGGCAGTGTGACGTTGACGTTCCGTACGACGTCACAGTGGAAAAGTGGATACGGTCGCAGCGCCATCAAATGGTAGAAAAAATTAGGCGACCTCCTCATTGACATTGGTGGTAAAGGTAGGCCTAAGGAGTGCAGTGACAACTGCATCTGCAGTGTATAGATACCTTGCCAAAGTCGGCCCTTTTTTCCCAGAGGGTAATAACAAACACTCAATGTACAGTGAATGTACACCATTGATGTACAGCATGTTTTAAAACCTGCAATTACACAAAACTTCCATGAAAAGTTCCAAAATGAACACCTGCTCAGCAATGCTACATATGTGATGCAATGTTCCCAGGCTGAAATTTGTGAAGATATTTCACACAAGAAATTTTAAAAGACTTTTATCGTGCCTGTTTAGGACAAACCTCAGCTCCAGGTTTCCAGGTTCCTATCCCACAGTGTGTAACATGATGATTCATAAACCTGGACCCAAGGTTGGTTAAGCAATAAAAGTCTGTGTTTTCTTTTCTGAATTACTATTTTGCCAAAAGTAAGCCAAGGCTCACTCCATATTAATGTAATATTACTGATGGTATGTTATGTGAGACATTTCCATGGCAAGTTTTTATGATTTGGCAGATTTTAAAACATGCTGTACATCAATGGTGTACATTTACTGTACATTCAGTGTTTGTTATTACCCTCTGGGAAAAAATGGCCGACTTTGGCAAGGTATCTAT
>NMRB01004941.1:8672-25175 GCA_002633025.1 Notospermus geniculatus
CTCAGTACTTTGACCGGAGCAGATAGGCCTACTCATTATTGTAAATGTATCTAGATGTTGAATATAGTAAAAAGAGTAATAAAAGCCTCAATAGTGAGCTTTCGCAAGCGCCCGGTTAGGCCATACGACTACGTTTATCTATTGTTTGGGTGGACTCACACAATAGATAAACGTCGTCGTAGGGCCTAACTGGGCGCTTGCGAAAGCTCACTAATTTCTGCAGCAAGACATTTAATTTTTGCATTTTTAGGAAAGCGTATTTCCGGCACTTTAGGAATAAATTTCCCGGGGAGGCCTCCCGGACTCTCCGCGGCGGCTTCGCGCCTTTGGCGCTCGCATTTCGCGACTTCGTCGCTCAAGCAATGGGCTTCGCCCATTTCAACGAACCCCCCCATTGCGACATCACGCTACGCCCCTGGATCTGCGCCTGCTAATGGATAGACTGGTGTAACAGTAACGAATGTTCAACTGAGGAAATTTAGACTCGGGACCCAGTCGTTGTGTCGCTCCGGCCGCCGCACTCCACTCCACAAACGACTGGGAAAGCAAGCTGCAAAATCGGCGGCTAGCGTACCGACAACAACAACGGATGTGAATGAGTTCAGCCAATCAGAAACTGCGTCTGTCAACGGCCTTCGTCTGCTCGTTGCAAGATTCAAATCAGCTGATTATATCGGGAACTTTCTTCGACATTCGAGGCCAAGAACGGTATCCTGGTATCTAGCCGGCTAAGTTGTCGATGCTGTGTGCGATAAGCAGTACTTACGGATAAAAAATATCCTGCTAGTGACTTTGAAAAGATTCTAGACGGGCGAGAGGCTCTGGTAAATTTCATCAATAACAACCAATAAAAAGTGTGCCAGATTTCCCCTAGTAGATTGCTTTCAGGCAATTTCATTGGTCGAGATGGCCGTTGTTGTTGTCGGTACGCTAGCCGCTGATTTTGCAGCTTGCTTTCCCAGTCGTTTGTGGAGTGGAGTGCGGCGGCCGGAGCGACACAACGACTGGGTCCCGAGTCTAAGGAAATTATGCCCATTCCTAATGTTCTATAACAGACGGCCACAGTGAGACAATGGTCGCCTGCCCTCGAACTCAGTGCTCTACTATGGAGTGGTTGGAGGGTAATCAATTAGGCCCTGTGCAAGATTCACAGTACAACCTTTAGTTTTGACCCAACACAAAAGAAAAACTGTCCCAAAAATTGGGGACAGTTTTTCTTTGGGACATTCGTTCCCTGCACAATTGTCCTCAAAATCAAGGGGGAAGTGTGCAGGTAGGTGTGATAGGAATCTAAACCCAACACAAAAGAAAAACTGTCCCCAAAAGTTGGGGACAGTTTTTCTTTGGGACATTCGTTCCCTGCACAATTGTCCTCAAAATCAAGGGGGAAGTGTGCAGGTAGGTGTGATAGGAATCTATAGGGCCTATCCCCTGGAATTGAAAGTCCAAGATACAGAATAGCACAAAATTGACACACAAAAATGATAATAAGCAAAAAGTCAATCTCCAGAATTCACAAATTTTCGACCCCACTAAACCGGGGTCTTTGAAAGTCCGGTGTTCAAACAGGGATTAGGATATAGCCCTGCACTCGAATACGTTACAGTAGCAGATTCTTGGTGCTCAGATCTGCATTCCTTGGGGTACAGAACGTTTCCTTCCACACCGGCGCCGATGGCGAAAAATGTAGCGAAACCAGAGGATGGCGGTCTTCGGTCTTTACACGGTCACGGCGGAGGCCAAGTTTACCCACTTTACAATGATAGCATGACAAAAAAAATTGAAATGGCAATGGCAGATCCCCAAAAATTCACAGTTTGAGTTTGCGGGGTTTCATGGGTTTAGAAATCCTTTTTACGGCCTGTAAACACGGACTAACGTCATATAATGATACACTAATTTGTTTCTTTCATTCTTTTCTGGTGTCTAAAGGCCTGAAATGTGTGGGACATGGTGAGAATGTGAGTTTAATTTTAATGGACTTCCTCCACCCACTGTCTGTTGGGTATGTACACACTACACTACTATATAGAATGTTGTGCAACACCAAAAAAACCCAATCAAAATTCATCAAATTTTCACCAAACTACACCAGTTGTTACTAAGTAGTGGCACTAAGTGCCACTACTTAGTAACAACTGGTGTAGTTTGGTGAAAATTTGATGAATTTTGATTGGGTTTTTTTGGTGTTGCACAACATTCTATATAGGTAGTGTAGTGTGTACATACCCAACAGACAGTGCTCCACCGCCGCCTTGCACATGTTGCACGCGTCGCATGCATGCATGCATGCCATTGATTGCCAACTCGTCGTCATCTCTGGAGTCTGGTCATAGGCACAGGCGTTCGTAGCGCCATCTGTGAGGTCAGTGTAGTAGAGTATAGTAAGGCAAGGATGGGGCGCGGACAACCCAGGGGCTCTTCTTTCCCCCGACTCATGGGAGGCCAGGACTTAGGCCTATCAGTCTTTTAGCTGTTTAGGCCACTGAAACTAGATTAATAACTCACGCAGTGAGCCGCGAAGCGGCTCACGAAGTCAGTTCGGGAAATGCCCTAATTCGGACTCCGAGTCCGAATTCGGACTCAAACATGTCAAAAGCGAGTCTGAATTTGGACTCCGAGTCCGAATTTGGACTCCCCCATTTGTCCGATTCCGAACACAGTGAGAGTCAGAATTCGGACTCCGAGTCAGAATTTTGACACGAAGGGCGGGCATGGGCCCTAGGCCTATTATGGGGTCTGGGGATGGGCAGACCTACATTGGCCCTCTTGCTCGATCCTTATGTTCACCCGACAGTGACTTTCCACTTCTATTTCTTTGTCCTACCCAACCAGCATTCAGTCAACTTCCAACAGAAATACAATGTATGAAGAGTACTCAAAAAGTCCGCCGGTGATTCTGTTCCCACGCCGCAAATATTTTAATTACAAGTTCTGCCACCATTTGGTAGAGAGACAAACTTCCCGATGTTGGATCTTCATATCCCGATTTACATTATAAATTTGAGAGTCCGAATTCGGACTCGTAAAACGAGTCAAAATTCTGACTCTGAGTCCGAATTCTGACTCGCTGCGTTCGGACTCGGAGTCTGAATTCAGACTCGGAGTCCGAATTAGGGCATTTCCCGAACTGAAGTGAGTCTAATGGTTACGTGTGTGTAAAAAAATCTACAAAATTCAATGGAAAAATCAATACAGAGATGTAGTCCGTGAATCTCAACACCTTGACGCAATATGGCGATTTTGTGGATGTCGTAAACCATCATCTTTTCCGCCGTGGCCTGAATCAGCCGTCCGCCGCGTCACGTCACGACGTCACGTCACGGTGCGCGGCGTCACGAAGGAACAGGCCTAGAGAGGCCAGCCGGCCGCAGGCCTCAAAAGGGGGGTCTGGGGGTCTCCCCCAGAAAGGGCTCTTAGGTAACGGCTTAGCCCTTAGGTAACGGCTGCGTGAGTTCACGAGATCACTGATCTTTACATATTATGGAAAGATCAGTGATCTCGTGAACTCACGCAGCCGTTACCTAATCGGGGGAGACCCCCCCGAACCCCCCCCCCTTTCTGGGGGAGACCCCCAGACCCCCCTTTTGAGGCCTGCGGCCGGCTGGCCTCTAGGCCTGTTTTCCTCCAAATGATGTTTTTCGTGACGCAGCGCACCGTGACGTGACGTCGTGACGTGACGCGGCGGACGGCTGATTCCGGCCGTGGCGGAAAGGATGATGGTTTACGACATCCTCAAAATCGCCATATTGTGTCAACAGTCATGACAGTGTTGAGATTCACGGACTACACATCTCTGTCAAGCTGTATTGATTTTTCCATTGAATTTTGTAGATTTTTTTACACACACGTAACCATTAGACTCACTTCGTGAGCCGCTTCGCGGCTCACTGCGTGAGTTATAAAAATAAAAAAAATAAAAATACCGACGGCAAAATCCGCCCCTCTTAAAAACGGCCTGCCCCTCTTAAAAATTCGTCCGCCCTAATATTTATGATTTAGATCGCTCAATTATGCATCTCAGATGCTCAGAAAACTCATCTCAGAGCACCTAAAATCCAAATTTCGCTGGGGGAGAGCCCCAGACCCCCCGCCAGAAGGCGACTTTGGCTCCTCGCGTGGTGACGTCGACACCAGGCCCACCGCCGCCCCTCTTAGGTCAAAACCCATGGAGCACACTGCAGCGGTCCAACAAATTTCAGTATCTTGTTGACTCGGTGTTCTATCAAAAGTGGCTGCTGGCAGATTAGGTTCAGACATGAGATTTCTCTGTGGAGATTTTAAAAAAGGTGGATTTCCGGGTTTTAGAGTCCCAAAAGTTGGGTCCTGAGATTCATGTACATTGTAAATCTGCAATAAAAATGGGGGGGGGGTGTATAGGTACATGGTCTTGTTTGTGCTGTTCAACCATGTTCAACAAGATTGTTAGAAAGTGTCGAACGCCTTCCCGCCGCGCCTGCTGGATCTCCCGATCGCCCTCGCCGCCACCACAGTGCTCGACAAATCAGATTTTTGCTCACTTGTCCCGGGCAACTTCAAAGTAAATTTCTCCTTGCCCGGACCAAATTGTCACTTGCCCAATGGTTATATTCTATGTTCTATTGAAAGATATGTTGTATTTTGGTACTTGCCCACGGACAAGTGCTCAGTGACTTTGAGCTTGCCCAGCAGTTTTTCTGAAGGTCCCGGACGTCCGGGCAACCAATTTGCCGAGCACTGCACCACGGTGACCAAGACCAGACATATGGGAATCTGGTGTCCAGTCATGTATAAGCCCGCCACACCCTTCACTGACGCACTGAATGAACCGTAGTAGTATGCCCAAGTTTGGAACGGCATCGTAACAGGCCTTGCCGTTTGACGGGCGCGATTTTGCATGCGCCTGGCAAACAATAGAATTTCTATTGTTTGCGAGGCGCATGTAAAATCGCGCCCATCAAACAGCAAGGCCTGTCGTAATGGTGGTGGGAATAGTGGGAGATACTTGATTGGCTGTTTACTACGTTGGCCAAATGACATCAGAATTTCCCACCTCCCGTCGTGCCATAGATAGAAACAGCCGATCAGAATACGTAGCACTCCCTCCCGGTGCGGTGGCTATTTGTACTTTGCGGAACGGAACGGAATGAAACGGAACGGAACAAAGGAATCTAGGCACTCGGAACGAGGTTGTTCCGTTCCGTTCCGCAAACTACAGATTACATATGGAAATCTGTACTTTGCGGAATGGAACGGAACAAGGCAGAATACATATGTATTCTGATGATTTTATAAGTTCCGTTCCGCAAACTACAGATTACATATGGAAATCTGTACTTTGCGGAACGGAACGGAACAAGGCAGAATACATTCTGATAATTTTATACTAGTTTATTTAGCTGTGGCATCCATTATCTTCAGGTATGTTGATCTCACTGACTTTTCGCTTGTAGGAAAGCCCGCTGTGATACAACAAGCCATCACGGACTGGGTGGACTCTTCTACTGGTGATCTCTGATTTCTCTTAATGTGGATTGTATCCAAGTACTTATCGTCATAAGAACTGATCATGTCGAAGTTACTAAAAGCTGCTGCCAGGGGCGATGGTGAAGAAATCCGGAGGCTACTCAAGGCAGGATCATCAGTCAATGCTAGAGACAAATGGGGGCAGACAGCGTTGTTCATTCTGGCGGAGAAGGGTCGTAAAGATTTGGTTGAACTTTTACTTCGGTCAAATGCGGATGTAAATGTAACATCGAAAGGATCAATTCATTTGGGGGGTTAGCTCACCTGTGGTGAGCTTATACGATGGCCGAGCGTCCGTCGTCCGTCGTTGTCCGTTAGCAGGGCACGTTTCGTAACCGCTGGAGCTACCAAGGTTAACACTGAGGATAGAAGTGGAGTGTCGGCGTTAGTGTACACATGTACCACCATTAAGAAGGAGAGAAAGAGTGACATTGTTCTTCTTCTTCTAAAAGCAGGAGCTGATTGCACTGTCAAGTTCAGAAATGGGCAGTCGGTACTCATGTATTACTCTGAGAATGGAAATCTTGATGTAGTGCGTGTGCTAATTGAGGTTGGAGCCCAGATCATAAATGATAAGGATTTTCAGGGACAGACAGCCCTTATCAAAGCTTCTCGTTATGGACACACTGAAGTTGTGAGTTGTCTTATTGAGAATGGGGCAGAGGTCGATATAACTGACATTAATGGACAAAATGCTCTGTTTTGGGCATCTAAATCAGGACACTTTGATGTGTGCAGACTGTTATGCGAGGCTAAACCAGGTATCCTGAAGTCAATGTGCGACCATGCCAAATCTAATGATAAAATATTGCAGATAATTGCTTTATTATCAACGCCTATTGAACTTGGGAGTGTAGACAATCTAGACACCCTCCGCATGGCACTTATCCGGGCAGCGAAAAGTCAATTATGTGTGAAGGGACGCCGACACTTACCTTTACAATACTTTATCGACTACACCATGTTAGATGACCTGCCTTCACTCGGATCTGATCTACTGAAAGTCACCTCTTCCTTGCCAGATACAGTGACTGATAATCTTCCAAAAGTATCGGAGCTGATCAGATGTCCAGGCATCGGTGATGTACACTGTTTACCGGAAGGGATTTCAGGAGACATTATAGGCTATATCAATGATTGCATTCAGAGGATTGCCAGTAAAATGTTTGGTTCCAATAAGACAGTCCGCCCATGTGGTAGTTCAGCAGAGCACACAAAGGTGATGGTTCCAGATGAAAACGATTATGTGATAGAGCGTAAACGTGGTTATTTCATTGAAGACATTTTACACCATGAAGAGAATGGTTATGTACAATACAATAGGAGAGACACGAAGAAAAGCAAAGCATTCCATGATGAATTCTGTTCCGAGTTGGATGTTGCATTAAAAAAAGTGGAAAATATACAGATTTGCTCAGAAGTGGGTAAGGTGAGAGATGGTGGCCACGCGAGCACGGAAATAAAAATCAAATGTGACCCCAACATTGATGAGACCCTGGTGATATCTGTTGACTTGGTGCCAGCCATTCTTTTCATGAAGTGGCCAGAATATCTCATTCCGAGGACGTGGATGATGAACAGAGGTGAATTAAGAAGACATGGTTTCTTCCTGGTGGCCAGGCCGCCTCACAAGGACAGTGAACTTGGTAAGTCAATGAGAGAAAATAACCAGGAAGACCAGCGTACACGACTCTACCGTATCTCCTTTCCTCATCTCGAGACGAGGCATATTAGAAGTCTAGAACCCTGGGTTAGAGATGCATACATCGCGGCAAAGTGTCTACGCAACCCTGATGTCTGCAGGATAATGATACAGGACAAGGATGGTTTCCTTTACAACACGGACAAATATGTCACTAGCTATTACCTGAAAACTGTCTTCCTACACAACGTTGAGGACTTCCTCAATAGAAAAATGAGTTTGATCGAGATGGTACGTATCATATACAGGGACCTGGAAGGTTGCCTGGCTGAGGGTAACCTTCCGATGTTCTGGAATCCAGATTGGAACGTCCTGGTTGGACAGAAGATTGACCCAAAGAAATCACTTCGGGTGGTGAGGCTGCTGAGAAAGTTTGTGGATAAACTCTACAAAAAGGAGATGTCAGAATCTGGTACTGGTGGAGAAGAGGAGCAGGCACGCTCTGAAAGAACATTTTCCAGCCTCCAGTATGAACTGATTCTGTTGGTACAGACAGTGACGTCACTGCAGAGGAAAGGGGTGGCAGAATCTGTTGACAAGTACAATGCGGAAGAGGCAAGCACTGTCGCAACCTTCCTCAGCCTCCTGAATGAACTGGATATGTTTGAGAGCACAATGAAGTGGCAGCTGAGACACTTCTTGAATAAAAAAGAGACGTCAGAATCTGGTGCTGGTGCCGGTGGAGGAGAGGAAGAGACAAGTTCTGAGGGAAACTTTTCCAGTCTCCTGGAGGAACTGGTGCAGATAAAGGAGTTGTCATCTAGAAAGTACCATCTACCACGGCAGTGGTCAAGAGAGATGAGGACAGAAACCTATTCCAGCCTCCTGAAGAAACTGATGCAGATACTAGAGAGATTGCAGAGAAAGTTAGTGGATGAAAAGGAAATGTCAGAATTTGGTGCTTGTGCCGGTGGAGGAGAGGAAGAGACAAGCTCTGTGGGAACCTTTTCCAGCCTTTTGGGAAAACTGATGCTGATACTAAAGAGAGTGCAGAGAAAGTTAGTGGGTAAAAACGAAATGTCAGATTCTGATGCCGGTGTTGGTGAAGGGGACAATCAGACAAGCCCTATGGGAACCTATTCCAGAGCCTCCTGGGGCCTGTCAGTACATTGGGATACTTTGCCTTCTCTGAGGAAGAAACTGACCAGGAACACGAGGATGTGGCACTTGGTCAGGAGTGTATGGACTCGGATGAGTCTACTGATGATTCTTTTTCATCTGAGGAAGAAACTGACCAGGAACACGAGGATGTGACGCTTGGTCAGGAGGGAAGGAACTCTGTTGTGGGAGCTGGTGTACATGTTTCTGAGGGCAATGAACCTGATGAAGTGGTGGAAACACATGGCACTGAACAGAAACCGAGTGAATTGAAGAACAAGAGTGAAGTGGCAGAAGCAGGAAGGAAGAGAAAACAGGGAGAAAGTGACAGTCCTCCACAGAAGAAGACGAGACTCTGTTGAGGGAGCTGGTGTACATGTTTCTGAGGACAACAAACCGGATGAGTTGGTAGAGGCAACGGATACTGAACAGAAGCGGAGAGCATTGTGGGAAGAGTGGGAAACAACAGAACGGTGAACAGTGTGTATCTGACCATCTTCTTGCTTATTTACTAAACAATGATCTTATATCTAAAAGACAATCTGGCTTTGTGCCCGGTGATTCTAAACTATTAATCAACTTGTTGTTCTTACTGATACCATATTTAATGCTTTTGAAAGAGGTGACGAGGTTGCTGCAATATTTTTAGACATCAGCAAAGCTTTCGATCGTGTCTGGCATCGTGGTCTTTTACATAAATTAAAGTCGCAAGGAATCTCTGAAGGTTTCTTAGCATGGTTCAGCTCTTATCTGTCAAATCGTAAACAACGTGTTGTTATCAATGGTGTGTCTTCCTCCTATAGGAACATTAACTCAGGTGTGCCCCAGGGCTCTGTTTTAGGACCCGTTTTGTTCCTTGTATTTATAAATGATATCGTTGAATGTGTTGACTCTAATATGTTCCTCTTTGCAGATGATGGCACCATTATAAACGAATTTTCCGATATTTCCTCCTCAATCCAGGTATTGAACAGAGATTTAACAGCAATTGAAAACTGGGCTAGGGACTGGCTTGTGAACTTTAATCCCGACAAAACCGAAGCTATGATACTCTCAACGAAAATGGTCCCATCATCTGCAGAGAACCGACTTACTTTTTGTGGCAAACGTGTCAAAACTGTGTCTGTGCATAAGCACCTTGGTATTTATCTGAATTCGAAACTCCAGTGGAACGACCATATTGATCAATTACTTTCCAAATGCACGAAACGCTTACACATTCTGAGGAAACTCAAATTCAAATTACCTAGGGCTACACTTAATACCTTGTACATTACAATGATTAGATCCCTGATGGAATATGGTATCGTTCTCTTTTACAGTAAGGAAACTGTTTTAACTAAGAAACTTGAATCTATTCAGTACCAGGCTGGTCTCGTTGTGTCAGGAGCAATGAAATATTCAAATCGATTAAAGTGAAGATTTGCTCCACATCACTGCCAAGTGCAGTACGAATATTTTGTACAGACTGAAAAGATGCCTTAGGCTTTGGTTTAGACTTGATTTTGACATCGTTCGGCCTATAACAGAGCAAGCAATGGTATTTGCCGTCCAATCAGCTTGATCGGTTGGTATATAAACCAAGCTTTAATTGCCTGTCTTCATGATGGCTAGGAGGCTTCGTCGACTTGATCTGTTCCGTTCCTTGGGGACTCTACCAATGTCTTTGCGTCTCAAAGGCAGGGCGTGAGCCCCACCAGAACGGCCTTTCTGGTTGAAGGCTCTCTACCGCTGATCGGTGGGAATATGTTTGATAGAAGGAATAGCAAACGTCTACGCTGCAATGCACCTGCTAGTGCAATACAGAGCCATTAGTTCCACCTACCATTTTCCCACTGGTCGCGAGTGGACCAGGGCCGACTGCGCGTTGAGGACACACCATGCCAGAATATACCTTACATATACATGCGTTATCGAAACGACATGATAGGTTGAGGCCACAGACGCCCCGACCTTATCTTCCTTTAGATCTCGTTACAAAAAGCAGTTCTTTAGCAAACCCGGCTCTAATTATGGATGTGGTACCCGTTATTTGAACATCCTACATACCCGTTTTAGAATTGGCTTTACGTCCTTGAATAGTGATCTTTTCTCCAGATCTCTGCGCGATTCGCCTCTATGTCAATGTATGCAAGATATTGAAACCTATAAGCATTATTTTTTGTACTGTCCAAATTACACAATTGCTCGTGGTAGACTTTTTGCTGATGTTGCCGCAACCCTTGAGGATTGTGGTCTTCATTTATCCTCATTTACTGATGACATACTTGTTGATCATTTACTATTCGGTTTTAAGTTTCAATTTACTATTCGCAATCTCGCTTTATTCACAGCTGTTCAAAATTTTATTAAGGATACAAAGCGCTTTGGTATTATCTATCCCCTTTAGTAGCTTATATTTTTTGCTTGTTGTACTTACCTTCTATTTTTGTTGTATTTTTCCAATGGTGACAGTGTTCAATTATGTACTTGTTCGAGAGCATAGCACTTGCACCCCATTCTTTTGTATCTTTCATAGGTGGCCATAATGTGTCTGATGACACGCAGGCACCCATTTCCGAAATAAATAAAATAGGTTGAGGCCAGAAGGTTCGATTTATCGAGTCCCACCTTGTATCAAATCAGGTCTAAGCAATAATATATTCCATGGGTGTCAGCCAATCTCAATAACATGGACACACCGATACCAACACTACTTGATTGGAACAGCCTGTGTCATGTCAATTAGTAGATTGTTTGTCAGACGAGAGGTGGAGGGGCAGTTAAGGGGTCTTAAAACAGACACCGCCTTCACCATTGTCAGGTAGGCAAGCGAGTCTGACGTTTGGTTGGTTCACGGCTTACAATCATGAATGTAATCACAGGGAGAGAAAGCAGGTGAACTTCTAATACATCACAAACTCCCATCAAATTTTCGGCACTGGCAAATGCTGTCCTACTCCTTCCAGAGGTAAAAATAGGAATGGCCATCTTGGGACTAAACTTCTTCAGTATGCTGAAAGAGAGGTGTCCCAGTAGCAGAGGTGTGCAGGTTCCACTCGAGACGGTTCTAGAATCGTCAGACATGGGGGGGGGGCACAATGGAAGCTCTGGCTCCTTTGATCATCCAACGACAATACTCACAAATCATAGCCGAAGAAATCTGATACAGCGCTAAGCGTTGTAATCCATCAAATATCCCGATAGCTTCCTGCAATTAGATTAACAATTGATTAAGTCTCTTCTTTATCTCTTTCATCACGCGTTTACAGCCTCTATGACTACTGGGTCGTCTCCTAGAGCAAGGCGAAGGAGACCGAAACAGCTGCGAACGGGGTTCACGAGTGATTAGAGTCTGTGCAGCATTCGGGATAAGTGTGGCGCTAAGGCTGGCCTATGATGAACGAGTACCGAGCTGGGTTGTTAGAAACAGTAGTACTATAGTACTGTAGTACTGTAGTACTATTTTGGCGTTGAACCGAGCGAAAGGGCGTAGCCGAAACTAAACGCCGCGATAGCTTCGAACAAACAGACCATGTGTGCACTTGGGTTAAAACCACAAAACTTCCCAGTGAGACGCGGGACAAGCCGGGAGTACCCACCAAACGCACCGTCCTGTCATCCACTGGAAATGGTTGCTCAGGTCACAGGTGTGAACTGCTCCCGATATGAATCTGCGGCAGCACGTTCACAACCGCTTTATTCATGCGTCACGGAAGAGTGAACCATAAGCGATTTCTCTTTTTTTCAGGGAAATTCGAACCCCGTGGAACAAAAATCAAGAACACCAGTCAGGCCATGTACCATCTCCAGGAAGGCATTCGCAAGGGGAACTTCAATTATCTACCAAAGCCCAGGCGATGGTACCCCGGTCTTGACGATTACCCACTTCCCTCCTTAGCTACTGCTGGGCCTAATGACTGGAGCCTACCACAGGACCAGTACGAGTCTTCCGAATGGGCGAATATCCTGTATCAGTGTCGGTTATATGAACCAGTAGGTAGGTATGCAGGTCGAGATTTTACTACCCTGGAGTCCCTCGAGAGAGAACGCCACTGTCGAGGTGACACCCCCGGCATATCAATGATTCTCATAAAATCCGACCGCGCTGCCCCCTGTAGGTTGGCGGTATCACGAGGGCTGCCGTCTCTTCGTTCAGGGCAGAGGAAGGCTGAAAAGGCAGAGATGGATAAAGATCCGATGCCATAAGCCAATATGGCAATCTTCGGTGTTGGGGTCAGCGTTTTAGATTACTCCACTAGGTGGCACGCCCACGGACTAGTGGCGTAACCTAGCGGCGATCGTTGGAGAATGGCCATAACGCGGGGCACCACGTGGGTATTTTCTGCCTCTACTGCCTCTAAGTACAATTCAACCACAGAAAACTACCGGTATGTCTATTTCTGAATGATGATGATCTTTTTTTCCTTTTCAGGTATAGAACGAGTTAAACTTTTTATCAAGGGGAAATTTGGTGGTGATATCTTTTCGTCTTCCGTCATGCGCACAATCTGTAAAATGGACAGGGACGTCATCATGGCCTATCATGGCGTAAACAGAACGTGTCCTTCAATATCTATCGGTCATTATATCGGCGTGATGAGAAGGAAAACATGCGCTGAGCTAACTGATGTTGACGTCACAATGGCGAAAAAGATCCTCCGCGCATGCGCGAGAGATTTCTATAACGGCTTCCTTTTATCTGACTGCCATCAAAGGCCTCAAAAATGCCCGTATGTGGAAAGCATATGCACGGAATATAATGCAGTATATAATATTTTTACGTATCTCATGGACAGCAATTTTATGAATCCGGCCGTGGAAACAACACCCAAAGATAAAGGCTCTTTAACTGTGGTCCATCTGCCGATGACAAAATCCAATGAAAAACTAGCAGATAATTTTTACCGGGATGTTTATAAAGCTGGGAAGTTGAAGCCGAGGAATTTGAGGGTGATTTCAGTGGACGTGATTAAAAACAAATTAATCTTCGATTCATATTTTAGTTCCGACACGGGGTTGATATCACTGGGTGTTTTCGTCGCGCTGATTCTCATGTGTATATTCTTCCAGGAGGTAGTCGTCGCCGTCGCGGCGACAGTCTGCGTCGGTTTGACCTGCATCATTTCATACTTTTTTTACCACGTCATCTTTGGATTCGACTTCTTTCCTTACGTCAACTTTTGTGCCGTCCTTATTTACATAATAATTGGATCTGACGTCATATATTTGGCCTTTGACCTCTGGCATCAGGTCAAGGTCGCGAAACCAGATGCCACAGTTGAGGAACGCCTATCTAATGTGTTTTATCATTCTGCTTTGTCTAATTTCGTGGCGTCTTCAACAATTGCATCCGTTTTCTATGCAAATTATTCTCATAATATCACATCCATTCGTCTTTTCGGAATACTCTCCGGAACAGGAGTAGTCGTGAATTTTTGCTTAGTCATGACGATAGTACCGGCCATCTTGGTTCTAAACGAAAAGGTTGTGCTGAAGAGTAAGGAGTATCTAAAACGCGAACAAGACAACACGAAACGAAGTGACAGAGATACGTCAGAAATGCAAAGACAGACGTCGTGTAATGTGTGCATTGGGCGCGTTTCTAAACGGATACAAGGTTTTAGGAAGTTTTTATACAGCAGTTTTCTACCAATGGTTGTGTTGAGATTTTGGTATGTGTGGATCGCTGGCTCTACCTTATTTGGTATCGGTGGATTAATATCCAAGTCTTTAATCGATTTGGTGACACCCGAGAGTTCGTTTTCCACCTTGCCTATCTTGGACTCAATCGAGTCGAGTTTAGCTAACTTCAGTAGTGTTTCAGCCAGGATTTGAAAAAGGCAGGGCAGAGACGCCTCCATTCTCAAAAAGGCAGGGTGCCATGATAGCCCATGCCCTGCTTTGGTTCTCAGCTACCAAGGCCCAAGGGCATTCAGGCATGTCACGACGCAAGTCTGACTCTGATAGTCTTCACACCAATGGACATTTTCTTCTTCGGGGATCAAAGGGTTAAATCACAACAGTAGGTGTATGTACTGTAAAAAACATTTAAGGAGAATGCTGATCATGCTGACTCTGAGCAAAACTTCATAGTGTTGGCCTACACAATGTAAGGTGATTACAGTCATAGTGATCAAGGGGTTAAAACTTCAAATGTGGTCAGGTTGGAAAGGGTTAAACAGGACGTATTTCCAAAAACAACTAATGCCAATACCTTGTAAAAACCCAAAAATAACCAGTGCATAAGATGTCTTATCAGCTGAAAGTTCAATGGAGTTGAGTATCAGATCCACGGGCCTCTGCATTTTCCCGCCAAAAAGATCGTCAATACCATGCGGCCGAAAGGCCGGTAGTCTGAAGTAAGATCAGTCATTCAAGTAAATATCTGTGTACTGGAAAGAAATTGGCAAACGAATTTGGTATGACTGGAGAGAGTACACTTTCTGGATTACAGCCAAATAAATTGTTGAAGAATGCAGGCACAGTTTGGGAGAAATGGACTTCGAAATACAACGAACTCTGTCATATTGAAATGCAGCTGAAGTCGCGGCTGTATCCAAAGTTTCATGCGATTCTTCATGTGAACACTGACTCGATTCCGGACTCGGTTCAAGTGATACGTCGCCTCACCTTTTGAAATAAACATTACATTGTGTTTTGCTCACTACTGTTACTAACGACAGCCTGATGAAGTTGTGCTGGTTGCCTTTTTTGTCCGCATGTTTCATGTATTTCGTTGACTTGACGGGCGTTTCCCATGTGATTCGATCGGTATTGATCGCAGCGCCAAATTTTATGTATACACCAATGGCAATCCAATTACGGCAGGAAATGTAACTAAACCAACCTCGGCTGCTTTATTTGGCACCTATTCTAAACACTGCCACGAGTGCACTTGAGATAGTCTGCAGGTGAGGTTCAGGCAGTTTGTTGGTGCCGTCTCAACGTTGATGCGACTTGGGTTTTGCGCGGGAATTGGATTGAGAGTATTAAATATTAATTACCGGTATCAACGTTCTTTGTAAGGCATGAGTTAGTTGAAAAGGCGTGGTTATAGTGCAGAAAAGGCATTCTTGCCTTCAAGTGAAGGCAGGGGTGGTCAGAATTTAGGGCAGGGCGTTTTTTCCTGTTGAAAAGGGCAGTAGGGCGGACCATAAGCAAGGCAGGGCGCCGCGCCCTGCTATTCCGCTTTAGCTTAAACACTATTCAGATTCATCTGGGCTAAAGAACTATTTATGCTGGTTAACCACTGCGACAAGGAAATACTCGTTGCTGAACCTTGACTCGGCGTCGAAAGTAGTGAGGCCTGGCCGGGAATATTGGGCAATACGTTGGCCGTAGACATGGATGTACTACCTGGACCTGCTTGTACGTTTAGGGCGTGGTCGGTTTCAGGTTTCGTACCTTGTTGAGCTTGGCGTCCTGCCTGTTGAGTATTAATTCCTGGACCCGGTGTAACGTTTTTCAGTGAGGCCTGTGAGCCAGTGTGACAATACAATAGATTGACGGAATAAGCGGCGACTGGACAATGGGCGACACACAGAGAAACAGCGAGTTCGTTTCCCAGTGAGTTCCGAACAATGGGAATCACACAGAAAAACGGCCACACTGAAAAACGTTACACCTGGACAGCTTTCCCCGCAGTATTAGTCCTCTGATGTTTCCTCAGATCGGTGCGAGGTACGATGCGCCATCTGTCGTGACAATGCCATAACCGTGGATGATCATATGATCCAGTTTTCGCGGCAATGACGTAGCGCCGTCAGTTTTCTGCCGGCCGAAATGGCGGCCGTTACCGAAGCTACCATTTGACAGCACTCTCTAGCGGTAGCTTCGGGAACCAACATGGTTGCGGCCGTCAGTTCTGCAAATGAGCAACAGGAGGCAGTGTTCGGACTACAGCGGGTGGAGCGGCATAGTCTCGCGTCACCAGCCTCTCTCTCTTACAGGAGAGAGTCTGGTAGAACAGACTACAAAATCTTGTTACCGCCAGCTGGCGAGTGTCCAGCTCAGAGCATCCGAATCTGATTGGCCAACGGCTGATTAAACATGGCTGCACCCATGAAACGCATGATGAACGAACAAGGAACGAAATAGTCCGAGGGAAATGTTACCTTTTTAACACGTTTTATCGTGGTTTTCACCGAGTGATATGTAGAGGCGATCGAGCCTGGCCGTTTGAGGTGGATCGCTGATGAAATAAAGTGGAATTGTAT